>VZSJ01002306.1:82117-99667 GCA_013398405.1 Pheucticus melanocephalus | reverse complement strand
GTGATTACTAAACAATGGTTTAATCTTTAGGAAGAAACTTGTCAACATTTGGAGAGTACTTGAGGGTTATACTAGAGTACTTATCTGAGCACTCAAAACAAATCCCTTTGTCTGCTTTCTAAATGCTTTTTTTCCTGTTTTCCAAAAGAGAAAGTGATAGACTGTTTGAGACTCCTTGTATTCTGCAGAAAAGCAAAATAGAACATCTTAATTCACTAGTGTTAAGTCAAAAGTTTTGCCTTGTTACCTATCAACCTCCCTCTAAATAACCCACAAGGTAACTGTTTAATATGTGTTGGTCAGTATTGAGCAGTGTAGAGGCATGGTTGACTTGCTATGAAAATCTATAGCCAGTGGGCTTAAATTCACCTTACATCCCATAGCAAGGCAAAGTATGCACACAGAACACAGTCCCATAGCCAGACTTTAAACAAGTGTCAATCCATTAGTGTTGGGTTTTTTTCTCAAAACACTACCAACTTCTCTTCTCATAGACTTCAGATAGCCTGAGGACAAGCAAAGTTTCTTGTTAATTTATAGCTAAGTTTATACCTGTAAGGTCCCATGAGGCTCTAAGACTCAAATGAATGTCCATCTCCTTTATGCTGCACTTGGTCTTTTGAGACCCATGTCCTCCAGGTGCATTAATGCTGTCTGAGACTTATTAATATGTTAAGACAGGAATTTTAAGTCGTGGGCTGTAAGATGTTGTACTTATTTTAGGATTCTAACAGGTAGTTTCACTAAAGGTCTCTAAACCATTAATTCTGCAGTACTTTTAGTAGAAATATATAACAAAAATATAGTAGAGACAAATTAATGTCAAGCAGTAAAGGCAATTCCAAGTACAGTAGTAAAAAAACTAAGAATCCAACTAAGGCAAGAAAAAGTTCAATGTTAACACTTACAGGTAACTTCCTAGCAATTCACTTTCATCCAGTACTGTTTTTCTCTCTTGCCTGTTCCTACTGATACACTTCAAATGCCTCTTTATTTTTAAAACAGAATATGGTTCACATTCTCTCCCTCCTCCAAACTTTTATCAGTATATTTCTTACTCTGTTTCATTAGGCATCTCACTGCCATAAAATCTGGAGAGAACAGGATTCATTTGTGAAAGAGAAATAATTAGTCAAGTGAACATTTACTGTTACAAGAAACTGAACACCTTCCGCAGGATTCCAGGTTTTATTTTCCTTTCTAACCAGTTCAGGGGAGCAGAAGCAGCAGTAGCCATGAGATTCAGTAAAGAATTCACAAAAAGATAGACAAGGTATTAAAATCCCAGCAAAATATTTACTGACTTAAGAGTCCAAATTAGCTGAACAACCTACCAACTCCAATGGATTTCAGATGCTGCCCTTAAATATACCCTTACTTTATGCAAATTTAGGAATCTTATCGAGACTTTACATATTTACTCATATTTACTTGTGTCTTCAGAAGTCTTGTAGATTTTGGTTTTGGAAGAAAAACTTGAGAATCTTAGAAGAGAGCTAAATGCCATTCTACCCATTAGGGAATTTACAGTAGGAAGGTTATTAATGATGCTGAAGGATAGACCATATGTGTTGGAAGACATAGGCAGATGTAGCAAAAGGGACTTTTTTACTTCTTGACATAAACCACCATAAATGCATAAATACGATCTCCATACATATCAAGTCTTTTCCACATAAAAATATAGGTTAGGCAAAAAACCACCTGTCTAAACTCTTACTACAGTACAGCTAATTTCAATGAGAAACAAAATTGTTCAGGCTCTAGTATGTTCTACCAATTTTCTTGATAAACAGCTCTGTAGTTTAACATGAATTATAGTACCTCCTTTTCCTCTTAGACAAAATTCTTTAATAATGCAGTACATGGCCTTGGTACTTTGTTTGTGTGAGCTGCCAAAAGCTTTTTTTGTAAAAACAAATCTGAAGACCACAGCAACAATAAATTTAATGATGATGTAGATGAGAAAGAATCATGGATGAAAGCAAATGATGTTTAATCAACTATGAAAACTTAAAAAGGAAAAACTAAGGAAAAAAAAAAAAAAACCCCAAAACTCAACCAAACCAAGCAAAAAACCCACCAAAATCCCCTAAAACACAAAACCAAAAAACCCCCAAACAACAACCCCCCCCCCCAAACCAAACCACATTTCCCATCCCCCAAAAATCCCCTTCTTCCTTCCTCACTTTTTTGCAAAAAATTAATGTGGATATTTCTGTAATGCTTTTGTCTTACTAACAGAACATCTTTCACTGCCTCAGAGAAGCCCGAACACAAATAATATTCATCACATATTGAGTTTCTTCCCTTGTTTTGTCTTCTTAAAATCACCTTTTCCTAAGACTGTGCAGGCAATGTGTGAGCTATTGGTGTACTGAATCATTATCTGCTCATAAAAAACTATGAGTTGCCCCTTGGCAACAACTCAGCTACTGAGATTGTGACCAAGGCCTCTGTATCATACAGAGGATTCACAAGGGGTGCTATGGATCAGAAATCTCTTTCCACATAATTGAATCATTTTCAAAATGGAGAGTTTATTTTCATAGTAAAACAGGTTAAAATTTGTAAATTTCAAATTTGGCAGTAGAGTTCACAGGCCAAAGACTCAGGGTCTCATGGTGTTTGTTCTCCACCCTTAATGTGGAAATTGCACTTCCTTCAGCCCAGAGCTCCGCTTGTGCACAAGGCATGTGCAGGAAAAGGGCTATTCATTATCTGCTGAAAAAAAATCTTATATCATAGAATTATAGAATATTTTGGGTTGGAAGAGACTAAGGTCTTCTAGTCCAAACTGCCCTGCAAGGAACAGGAACATCTTCAATTGGATTACAATGCTTAGAGCAGCATTGACCCTGGTTGTGAGCACTTCCAGAGATGGGACATCCATAACATTTCTGGTCAGCTTATTCCAGTGTTTCACCATCTTGATTGTAAAAACATTCCTCCTTATATCTAGTCTAGACCTCCTTCAGATAAAACCATTACCCCTTGTCCTATCCTAACAGCCCCTGCTAAAAAATTTGTTCCCATCTTTTTTATAAGCCCCCTTCAGATACTGAAAGGTTGCTATAAGGCCTCAGTGGAGCTGTCTCTTCTCCAAGCTAAAGAACTCCAACTCTTTCAGCCTTTCCTCACAGGAGGATCATTTTCATGGCCATACTCTGAACCCATTCCAACAGGTTCAGGTCTTTCCTGTCCTGAGTGTTCCTTAACAGATACTTCCACCCTTGCTGAGGAAAACTAATCTCATTTCTGCTCAACTGACTATCATGCACCACATGTTTAAAGAGACTGCTCAAGAACACTGACAAATGGCCACAGGATAACACCACTGTATTAAAAAAAATTTAACTTTTTATGTTCTTGTTCAAAATATGCTTGTGACTCACAGCTGTAGCAACCATAACATTCACAACCAGCAAAATGAATCTCATGTATCAAGGTAATGACCAAACCCTTAGTTTGATATATAATACCCTCCAGTGTCTTGAGAAATGAGTAACACATCATTGTGCAAAATATATACATGTAGCAGGCAGAAGCTTGCATGCATAAAATACAAGAAACTTAGCTTTACAGCTGTGTATGAGGGAAATTTTCTCCAGAAAAGAAAACACTGACAAATGTAGGTTAATACACTAACAAATATATGTTAATAACTAGTTACTACTTCCTTTAAAATTTAAAATAAAATACCAAACCATAGACTTTTCTTCTATGAACTCATATTCTAATTTCATGAGATTTGTTAATGAAGCATTCCTATACCAAAGTCATCATACTGGTAAAGAAAGTAATTTTTTTTATAAAGATGTGACACTAATATCATCTATATAAAAATGTTCTTTGTCCAGAGTTTATAGGTATTACTATAAACATTTTCTCTTCAGTTTGTGCTGCTCTCTGTTCTCCCATACATTCAGCTGCAGGAGCAACCAGCCATTTGCTGGGATAACTGTTTCCTCCATTCTGAGTGCACTCACATAAAAGCAGGAGAGGCATCATGATCCATAACTGCACTGAATATGAGGGATGACAGGGGATAACTGGCAATGACAGAAAGAGAAAGGAGTGTGAAATATAAGCCATGTGGCAAAGTAGGAAGCCCTAGAAGCCAGTCCCTAGAGACACCATGGAGAAGAGAGTAGCCAAGTTCAGGGCTTCAGGGTTAGTGTCAATATTTTCAAACATAATTTTCTTTATTCTTTTTCTTCTTCAAAACCTGTACTTATGCTACATTATAGATGCATATAAATAAAAAAGAAGCATTCTATGAACTCTGTATATTTGCATCTATGAACTCTGTATATTTGCATCTATCTTAGAAAATATACTCAGATATCATACACATTCCTTGGAGACTCCGCTGGTCTTTATAATGCTGCTCCCTCATGAAGAACATTGAAAAGCTTGTTTTAGAGGTGATGTGAAAGCAAAGGAACCTCTGAGGCTGTTAGTATAAATTCATGTCTGACACCAAATATTTACGCAAGCAAGTACAGAAAAGGAGTGATTATGTTGAATTCAGACACTTTTAGGGAAAAATTTTGCTACTTGGTCCATTGGAAAGCCTTTATATAGCTCAGTAAGCAATCAGGGAGAAACTTTATTGTCCCTGGAGAAACTTTATTGTGCTTGAATCAATAGACATTAATGCAGCACATTTCTGCCTCCTACACAATCATCTTGGCTGGAGTAGCTTCCATTCAGAGCTCCTTTGTCCTTTTCATTTCTGGCTTCAACTTATTTCTTCTCTATTGTTTGAATGTTTATAGTCAATTAAGGATTTTCTACTTTATTTATCAGCAGTGTTTGATCTAAATTACAAGAATAACCAACATATAGTCGAGGGTTATTCAGAAAGTCTCATTAGCTAGTTGATTATTTGAGAGAAGGTTCCATTACCTTGTAAACAGAAATAAGTTCTTTACTCAGACAGTCTAGTTTTCTGTGAATTATGTCTTGTGACAATTAAACTCCTCAAAAGATACACAGCACATGATGTTCATATTATACAGACTAGCTATTATTGCCACAAAGGATAAGAGGATCATTATTTTTTTCCACTTTCAAACTGTCACTGACTTTATTATAATATAGCTTAAAAGCTCAAATTCAGACCACACAACAAAAAGATGGTAACAAAATACTCATTTAGAATCACTTCTTTGCATGGGTTTCTTTACACAAGACATTCACTACTGATGTTTCCAGAAGATTGCACCACAGCTCACTTTGGCCCTTGTAGAATAAAGGTCAAGCCTAAACTAGAAAAACAGAGAAATTAATCGTCAATCCACTGAGAATATACTAGAGCAGAGGAAATATCAGCTGACAAGTTGACACTGTCAAGTCCTAGACTGGTATGATATTTACACAACCTATTTTATGCAGGCTTTAATTGGGCTTTTCATTTATGTGCTCTGAAATGCCATGTTAACTCCTGTGTAATCCTTCAGCATTTAGGGACTAAGCCATTTAATTTACGTGATTAGATTCTAGCTCTTCATCATCCCTTTCTACTTTGAAAGCATGGAAAATTCTGACTGACTAGGAAGACAGAAGAGGAAAGGGAAACCTTTCCCACTCTGCCATAAGCAGTGGAAGTTCTTCCCCAGCCTCATCCCCCAATGTAATTTCAGCAAGTCAATAGCTTTCCTGACTGGAGAAGCTATCTCTGCACAATTCATGGTCCTAAGAAAATGTTTTGACTTTGTCATTCTGGGATCCTAGCACTACTTCCATTGCCTGTTTTTATCAGCCTTCCTATCTCTCCTGTGCTGTACACTCTCTGCTTGGCTTGCCATTTACCCTAAGGCTCTGCATAGCTGCTGCCTGCAGCCCAACATCACCTGAACCTTCCCATCTCTGAGCATGCTCCCTAGGCTACCTCCATCTCTTCATCCCTCAGGAGCATTTATCCAGCCTTGTCATTCTCTTTCATATGAATACCATACAGAAATGCACAGTACCATATAACAGAATATTAAAAAAGGAAAATAGAGTACATAAAATGGAGGAAGTAAAAGGTGCAACCTTTTTTAGAGTGGAATAAGCAACAGATGTTAACAGCTTGAATGTGAACAAAGTGAAAAAAGTATCAAGTTTTTACTGGTAGGTATGCACGACTACATGACTATTTCCAGTTGACATAGAGCTGCAGATTTTTAGCCACTGGATTACTTTAAACAATCAATGTTGATATCCCATATTGAATAAGATGAACAGCTAGCCAAGCAGTTTAGTCAGTCATTCAGTTCTGTGCTTATTTGATTAAAAGAAGGATGCAGAGTGATCTCCCAGACACACAACATTAACCTTCAATCAATAACCACTTTAATGGTAGATGGACTCCTTTCTTTAGACCTCTTCTAGTTGCATTACTGTGGAATTGCTATTTGGATAATGATTAATATGCTCAATATATCAAAGATTAATTCCTGTTTACACTAGAAGATGCAGCATTACATATTTCCATACCATAGTCCCTGTCCTCCAGTCATGGACCTTGAGAATGACAGGGTTTTGACTGCTTCCAGACTAATCTCCATGATAAACAGGGATTTTATACTTGTAGTAATCAGTAAAGCAGAAAATGCTTATAATGATGCAATTTGAAGGAACCTACTTGTTTTCTGAGTTCACAGAAACAGCATTAGGGGCTGAGCACACGGATAAAAGAAATGCAGATGTTAAGCCTTTCCCCCCATATTCTTTTTAGTCTGCTCCTAATGAAGCAAGAAGGCAATTTATAAAAGGCTATGGTTTGGGTAGAAAAAGAACTTTGTTCTTAGCTCATCCTTGTTGAAATATAGTAGACACCCATAGTCAGATAGTAAATAGATGCCCAGTTATTAGAAATACACCAGATTTAGGAAAAAAGAATTAAGAGACATGCACATTTGAATGACATTATAATACAAATAATGTATGATTAGCTTATGTTACCAAATTTAAGATTTCACCAAGAAAAGTGGAACGCCTTCCTACTAAGACTTTGTAGGGTTATGATCTCCTTGACATTCTCTCTAAAACCTCATTCCCTCAAACCATTAAGGACAAAAAAAAAAAACAAAACCAAAACCATACCAGTGTTCAAAACAGATTTTATGTCTAACTAAAATGTTTGTATGATAGTTGGAAGACCATAACATTTTTTTGTCAATATATCAACATTGGAAAACTCTTTTGATAGGTCAATATATGAAAAACCTTCTAAACCAATTTGAAAATTGCTTCCTCTTCTTTTTTTTTTTAAGAAAATCCTTGCTAAAACATGTATCTTAAATATTTTACTTAGGCTCATGTACTAATTTTCTGTCTGGCTAAGGTATCAATGGCTGTATTTTTAACTGCCAAATCCTTGTGGGAATGACCTTACTCCTTTCAGCACATCCTTGCCTCACAGATGAAAACAGATGGGTTGGTTTTTAAAAGCAACACAGTAACATGACTTTGAGCTGAAGAAGAAAAAAGAAATAGGCCCCACAGCCAAGAACCACTGTTGTCATCTTACTGCAAAAGTTCCATACCTTCTCGGTGATTTTCTCATAGGCAGCTTCTTATAGCACTAACTCCTCCTTCCCAGCACAACATATCCAACTCTCTCCTCAACCAGCTAACCCACTCTTTTATAGCACTCATGCTTATTAGACACAGCTGTGGCCTGTTAAGGGCAGGCCTGTTCCTAATCTTTGGTAATTAGTACAGCTACAACTCTTCAGGTGTGAGATTACCTTCTGCACTATCTTCATTTTCTTACATTCTATTCCCCTACAAACCCCCCCCCCCCTCCTCAAAGAGTCCTGAGCTTACAACTTGTGTGAGAGCATCTTGATCCAGGTTCTCCACTCATTGAGAAAGAATGGAGAGGCCAGCTGCATGTAGGGAATATGCCTACACTGAGTGCATGCAGAGCATGCAAGGCTACATTCACAGGTCATATATACATGATTTCTACTCTGTGCTTGAGCTCACCCAGACAGGGTGTCTTTAAGATACATGTGACATAGTCCTGGCCATTCCAGGGAGAGGACTCTCCAACACAAGCAGGCAGCAATCTCTTCCTAATGAGAGAGGATGAAGGCAACTGTGGCACAAATCATTAAAACTTTTTAGTGTCCATTCTGACTGACTTACACTCAGAGTTTAGCTAGAAACCAGGTTTGATGCTGACACACTGTGTTTATGTCAGTGCTTTTCTCAGCCACTAGGAATTTCACTCATGATGCAAAGTTTCCAGGGGATGGAAAATATTGACAGCAGTACCACCTCCCAAAAGCTCAGGATGCACATATTCAGCTCCAGCAAAGTTTTACATAGCATGCCATAAATATTACTGTTTATTACAGTTTAAAAGTGGTGAATCATTACAGAAGTTAAGACTAATTGGCTCTTGACATCATTGGTGCCAAGATTATCCCTGAAAAATTTACATATTGCACCGCTTTTTGAAGTCCACTGTTAAATAAGTTGTTTCTGCCTTCTAGTCTAAAATAGAAATACAAACTAAAATTAAAACTAACTTTTCTTTTCCACTAGGTGGACATCAAATACACACCACCAAATTAGGATCTTGGATTAATTTTCCTGTCATTAACCTTTTCATGTGAGCTTTGTATTTAAAAAAAGAAATTGCACAGGAAACACAGAGGCGAAGAAAATAAAGAATTATCTCTTCTCTCTAGCTTTCAAACACTGTTGGACAACTACAGAAAACCATGGTTGTCGGTATTATGTAAGGTACTTTGGGAAATAGGCTGATGTGGGCAGAAAACTGCTGACAATGACAAGATCACTCAGAGAAATTCAAGGAATAAGAGTCCTCTTCTCATTGTGGCTTATTTAGGATCAGACAACAGCATTTATGCATGGCTTTTAAAAAATAGCTTCTTTTGACAAAGAAAATGGACTTTATTCTAGGTCTGATTTTTAAAGGGACTTAACACAAAGAAAACAGATCAAAATGTTGTTACTCTCACATGAAAGAAGATATGAACATAACTGAATAATTAACTGATCTGGCTCAAGTTTAATGACAAAATATTATACTTTGCCACTCAAAGTACTCCCCACCAAGCCTTCCTATTTCTTCCTTCTCTTTGACCCAGGTGTGATAATAGCTTCGTATGTCATTGTCACTGTGCTTCCTGTAACAGTTTTAAGTACCACTGAGTGTTTCAGTGCTGAAGGAAATATTCACTTATGACTTCGAAACAATTAAGTGGTTACAGCAAAAACCAGAATATTCATTAAGAATATTATTTATATTCATGCTCATTATTAACTCTAAACTTGATTTAAATTTGCACTCATTCAAGTTAGTTGACTCAGAAAGAGTTTTGCTTGCTTAAAGCTCAACTGAAATTTCACAGAAAGGTAATAAAATGCTTACTTTTTGCTAATATTTGTCAGAAAATAAATAACCAGGCTCAGTTTTTTCACCTTTCTATATCACGGACAGGACTCAGGAGATAAAATCCTGTCAGCCTCAACAAGCACTAGTATGGTTTACGTGACCATTTTTATGGTTTTATTCCTCATTATCTTGTCATGCATTAAGTGAAAGAGAATTAAAGGAGACAAGTGAGCTGGAGCAGAATCAAAGGTGAGTTTGGTTAAGAGGTGATAACAGGAGAGGGGAAATGGGTGCACTGGCAGCAAATCAGTTGTGCATTTAATTATGATTAATAAGGATATATGAATATTGGCCTTTACAGCACTATACAATTCAGGAATAGGTAAAAGCTATGTATATTTCTGCCTCTTTAAATTTGCATTGACAATCCTTCCTGTCTTTGAAGATGTAATGTTTCAACATATTTATTAACATGCAACATACTTACCAGAAGTTCTTATTCATATGCCTAACCTCTAATATATATTATATATATAATATCTACACAGGCCTAACCTCTAATGAAATAAAGTCCTATTTGCATAATTACAGTAAGAGTGAATTCTTTAAGTAAAGAAGCAGAGCAAAATAGTTATTCTAGTCTGAATAAAAAACCTGGAGTCTGAAAGTATTTAATGAACTGTAATGTATAAGTATCCTCACTCTTTAATTTGTTAAACTATACATTGAAGATCTTTTGTTAGGAAGTAACTATTATATTTTCCATTCAACATTTTGCCTTAATGGCACAGTTGTGTGCCTCACAAGGTTTATACAGGAATGTAAAGCAACAGTCATTAATAGATATGTGGTAAAAGGCCAAAATTTGTCAAACTATGTCTGAAAATTGATCATTAATAGAAAATTTACCAGGTGTTATCACTTGTGAAGAAATATCTGACTTATTGACAACCATCTGTTTTTAAATATCTGTCTATTCCAAGTACATGAGACCCCTGAGTTTACGTATATTTTCAAGCAATAGCTGTTGCGAATAGAAGATGGCAAATTGCAATTTCTTCCTTAACTTGCATTTATCACTGGAACTGGTAATACTCGCAGTGCATTTTGATGCTTTCTGTGATCCATACCTCCAAGATGGAAGGTTCATTGCCAAAATGAGAGCATGACAGTCCAGTGGGAGCTCACTACCAAAGAGCTAGTGACATTGGTTCTAAAGGAATTAAGGAATGAAACTGCAGTGCAGTGTTCTTACCCTGTCTTTAGCTTGCAGGCAGTACCTTAATGAAATGAAGAAAAGTGACAAAGACAGATGAGAACTCAATGTGACAACTGCTTTTAAAGGCAGGCTGAGCCACGACAATTTGATGCAAGCAATATTGTGATCAATAACACCTCTTAGGCTTGCTCATTCCATTATGTACAAGACTGTGCGGCTCTAAATTTTTTTTTTCTTGTTAGTATATTTTGCAATTAAAAATATTTCAGACTAGTTACAGTGGAAAAATTTCTACTGCATTCATTTTTGGAACAAACTGTCACTGCCACCGTGGTGCAGCTTTTGTTCTCGCTCTGTAAAGTTTAATGGTAAAGCAAGACATTTAAGGTGTCCTCATTTGCAACAAACATTGGCTTGTCCAGTTCACTAAAGGCTATTAGTAAAGTGAAAAAGGTAATGGAATTTCCTGAATGCTTCAGGGAAAGAATAAGTACAGTAAAAGTATTTATTAAAAGAAAATTTTAAAATTGTGTAGTGCTCTCAAACTAAGCAAAGTCGCTGGATCAAACTATAGCTTTGAAAACTGAACAAATTATATCAGCATCTAACAAAGTAACAGAAACTGTCATGCAATGTCACATTGCAAAATGCAAACTGTAACCTATTTGGCTACCATCTACCATCCCTAAAGAAAACATGTTTTCAACATCCCTCTTTTAGCAAAGCTCCTTTTTTTCAAATGTCAGCTTATTATATTTTGGGTACATCAGTAATTTTAGTTAAGTCAAAGCAATTCAGGAAAACAATATAATTCTGGCAAATCTGACACATCTTATTTTTATGAATTCAACTGTTTACTATAATTCAGAGTGTCATTTTAAATTTTGTATTCAATGAAATATAGAAAAAAGTACATTGAAAATGAAAATTGTCTTAATTAGGGAAATCTTCCTCTATGCCCATTGAAAAACCTCTTGTTGAGGGTGAGTTGCACTTGACAAGCATTTCAATTCTTGTACTATCTACAAAGTTGACTAAAACCACCTAATGTTATAGAAAGAGTTCTACGTAAAGACTTTAATTTCTCCTTCATCTTTCTTTAAATGAGTTGGGAATTCTTATGTTATCAAACATGGTTGATTAGACACACTGGTAAATAATACAGTTTTCTTATCTGCTGTAATGCATTCAGTTTCACACTTGTCTTCCTCCACGTGAGTTAATAGAATTGCTATATTGTTTCTCACTGTGTGGCACAGTTTTTGCATCATGCAGTCAAAAAACCCTACTGAGATTACTCAATTTGATAAACTATTTTAGGCTTAGATAGGTAATGGAATGTTGTCATGGAGATCAATAATTAACATGTTTACATTTGACCTGTGCTTACCAATTGATACGAAGTACAGCAAAGCAAAGCAACCTTACAGTGCTAGTTCTGGAGGGGAAGCAGCAAAAATGCATACATCTAAAAATGGCATTAACTGATTAGAGCTTTTTTTTTTTTTCCTGGCTTTATAAGTCTTTGTAAGGACAAAAGAAATCATTACTTTTTTATCTTAGAACTGCATTTTAAATGACAATGAGGAATCAATGAATTTGCTGAGTCCATGCCAGGCTAGAAGCCTGCATTCTAATGCAGTCTATAAGATCTTTAAACCAGAGACATTGTCCTAGCTCTAGTCTGAAAATAACATCCACATCAGCTGACCTATAGATCTGGATCAATAATAACCTATCCAAGTATCTGTGCTGATCTTCATCAACAAATATGTTATCTTAAAAAATAAAGAAACCTGATGAATCTTCTCAAATCCCTATGGAAAAAGGCAGGAGTACTTGTTTTATTTTAATTATTAAGGAATAATTCAAACAAAGAACAGTGCAGCTCTGATAAAAGTAACAGCACCCTGTATATGACATCTTCGTCTCTTAGATTTCCTGCTTGGAGGATATGTAGATTGCTGATGTCTTCATTCTTTAATGGACAGGAAAATGTAAACCAATTTTTCCTCTTTTTAGCTTCCCTGAAGTATCTAGAGCCATTTGGGCTAAGTACCAAAGTAAAAATAATATCACTGGCAGTGCTTACAGTCTCTCTTTCAGCCTATGACAAGACTGATATGTTCTCATTCATAGACCCCAAAATGTATTTGCAGAGGAAGAATAATTCACTTGAAATATTTTAATATGGTACTTCAAGGGAAATGAAAATCAATATTCTGCACATATTTATGCATATTTACGTGAGCTATCTGGAAAAAAAGAATTTTTTATAACTCAGATGACACGAAGTCATTGACATAATAATTCTAAGTGGAGGCCATTTTAGAAAGAAATTAAAACTCTTAGGAAAACTAGGTGCACTTGAGATACATATATGCTTATATCATTTACTATATCCTATATGTATAAATCAAGAACACATGTAAAATTAGCGAAGAAAAAGAGTGAGTGTTCTAAACTCACTCTTGGGAGTTTAGAAGGATTTGAGAGGATAACCAGATGATTCCTGCATATAGTATAATGAACTAATTAAAAACCCAGCTTGCCTTAGGTGTACCTGAATAAAGGGAAGATCTGCTAAAATTCCAGAGGAAATATGACCTGTATAAAGCAAAATGAAAGATAATTTATACAGCAGTTTGGTAAGTTCTGCACCTGCCCATGGGGATGATCCAAGGTACAGGAAATTTGTTACATAGTGAAATAAAAGAAAAATCTTAATTTCTCTAATAAGAAAATAAGAGAGATTTTGATGTAGAGTTACATGGTTTGGCATGAATATTACTAAGGAAAAAAGGTCCATTAGACAAGCTAATGAAATCATAAGGACAAATAAGTACAAGCATAAAATGGGAAAACTAGAGCTAAAAATGGTGTCATCTTTATTTTGACATGGATGATTTCATCCTGTTTTGACACCAGTGTCAGTAGGCTTTGATCTCTGATTTATTTCTTCCAAAACTTTTGAAAAGTGTTAACAGGTTTATCCTTTTTTCTTTCCTTTTAAATACATGTTAGTTAGTTGTAAAAATTATGTTTTCTTACACAGTTATACATCCACTACTATACTAGATTGTTTCTGTCACAGAATGTAATTTTGATTTTAATAGTTAATTTTTTTTCTCACCTAGAATACCTTGGGTTGCATGATTACATTGTAATTTCTGTGATTACACATCTCTTATTGTTTCTTTAATTGACTGATGTCACATTTATCAGCTGGGCTCTAAAGAGCAGCTTGTCCTACAGGAAATGCCAGGCCCTTCAAGAAATAGCCACAAATGTCACACTTCAAATTTGGCTTTCAGTATGAACTTTTCTGAAGCTCGGAATTGTTTGGAAGATGATGTGCTTTAATTCATCATTAGTAAAAATATCACTCTGAAGCTAGCAAATTATCAATAAAGATGACAGAAGATGGCTCTGGTATAGGACATAAAGTAGTCTGGAAGAGGCAAAATGCTATTTACATACAAAATGACAAATTTTAGAAAGGGTTTGATGTCAAAACAATTATAAACATGGTTTAGTACAATTCCCCCTTTTCTCCCCAAAAACAGCCAGCCTACAATCAAAGCTGAGAGATTCTGAAAGAGAGGATGGGGTCCTCCTGCAGTGGACAGGTTGGAATTGCAGCCAACATCCTGCCACAGTCATCTCAGGTTCTCATTGACAATAAACAGCTATCTGGAGAATTTACAGCTCTTAATTCCCAGCAGGATAGAAAGCTGAATGAATAAATGGCAAAGGTATAAACACATACTTCTCCCAGGAGTCACCATGAAGTCTGACCCTAATGGATCATTTATGAAATGGTTGATATTAAACACTCTCCACTGGTGTCTGTGAAACACGTAACATATGCCTAAATCAAACACTGATTTCTAATCAGAAGAATCTCAAATTTTAAATGTCTTATCATTTTGTGACATTCCTCATTTTGGCACCAATCACAGGTTGCTCCCATCAAAACACACAACTATAGAGAACATGAAACATGCCCTCAAAAGGAAGTACTTTTTGTTCAAAAAAGTAATGGACTTCTTTCATGATCAGCATTGGCTTCTGACGCAGTCTTGAAAGAGTTGATATCTTGTCACACAGTAGAATGGGCTTTCCTATAAGGTTCATAGTATGAACAACACTAATATGAATGCCACTTTGCTGTTCACTAGTTCAACTGTAAATTTTGAAAGATCACTCTACTTTCCTAGAAAGATTTGTAAGGCTTGGAATGACTCCTTTTCTATGGCTAATATAAACCATGAAGAAAGAATAGAATTATTTTAAGTTAACAATAAATACTCCATATTGTTATGCCCTCCTAGAGTAATTTCTCTTGAAACACTAAAAAAACCCACCTCATACAAATTTTTAAAACAGAAAAAAAGAAAAAAGAAAACAACAAGAATCTATAAAACCACAAATCAAAACAAAAAACTCCCACAACATGCTGAGGAAATGGAAAAAGTAAAGGGGAACAGTTGTGTACAGGATGTAGAACATGCAGTGGTGTATTGTAGCTCAGTTGCATAAACTGTAATTTTTTTCCTATTATCTTCAAATAAAATTGTCTGTCTACTTAATATAACTGTTTCAAAGACTTGGATGTAAAAATAATTGAACAATGTTTGGGCAAAAAAATTTTGACCTACCTCCACCTGTATCACTGTGATATTTACTTATGCTGCTCCATTATTATATGTCTTTAGAATTGACAGTAAATTACAGAAATGGGTATAGTGCTTGAAGGCAAAGAGAAATGGGAGAACAATGCTGGGTTTACTTATCTTGACACTCTTCTTGCTGTTGCTTCTGGGAAAAACTAAACAACCCCTTTTGGTTTGCCTTACAGTATAGCCTAGATCCATTTCTCAGGCCACTTCCAATGTAAGTACTGTCACCTGCACACTTCTAGAACTTGGGAATAAAAATTTTGCAGATGATGAGCTGTGTCCTGAAATCACGATAGTAAAATTATTTTTTTCTTTGTTCTTTTTCTTTTCCCTGAATATAATGCTAAAGAATAACAGGTGTGACTGAATCATTGCTATTTCCTAGTTTAGCTAATAAGAGATTATGCATTTGTGAGGGTTTTTCTTATTATTTCATTCACATGTGTCAAAAAAACAACAAAAATGGCTCTTCTAAATAATTTTGCTGATATTATTTTGTTATCTAAACTTTACTTCCAATGTCCATCTTTTGTCCTAGTCAGAATAAAAAAATGGGTAAGTCCTTTCTTAAAAACTGTATCAGGTTTCTTAATGTAGCACATTTTAAAGCTTGAAATTTGTGCAGAAGCATACCCTAACTAGCTATTTCACACTAATTATCTGTTTTCATTAGTGGGGCTTTTTTTTGTGTTGCTATAACTTCGTTCCATTTTACAATGCATGATGCCAGTGCATAGCTCACAACCGCTTTCCTGATCAAGTCAAATTCTGAAAGCCTTCTTTCTCATGGTGAACAGGCCTAATTAATAACATAATTAGGATTAGATCTTACCTCTAGGACAACTTAGCTCTGATTCACATATTAGTGAAGATTTTTTTTAGGAACTATTTACAGACTTGTTTGCATGTGATAATGGTACTTTAGGTTTGTAGGTTTGTAGATTTTGGTTTTAATTTTAGTTAGTAACTGGTAACCTCTATGAGAAAAATACCAATTTTTTTTTATGCTAAGTTCTTCTTTCATTACATGTCAGAGAATTAAAAGTGCCTATTGTGGAGATTTCTGGGGATACATGAAGACAGTCAGAGATGTGTGAAAATCCAGTACAACTGGAGGTACAACTGGAAATACAACTGGAAATGAGACAAGTTTACCTTTAAGTAAGTCAGAAATAAAACAAGTATGGCACAAAAGATCAGTGTGAACTTCGACATCATGGTGAGGCTGAGTGCCTTCAAAGGGATGAATTAGATGAGTCTCAGACTGTGACTTGATGTGGCAAATGATGAAAGGGATTAAGGATTTCCTAATTTCAGCCATATCTCACAAAAAAACCCTGAAACAAACAAACAAAAAAAACCCCCAAACAACAACAAAACACCCCACACCACAAACAAACAAACAAACAAACAAAACACAGATCCCAAATCAACCTGCTCCATCTGTGTAAGTAGATATTCTTTTTCCATGACAGAGACTGTAGAAGCTGCCACAGAAGCACTATGGAACTGCTAAGGGAAAAAGTCCTATGGAAAAAAACCTCATGTTATACTGCATGCAAAATAGCTGAAAACCTGGTAGACGAGTCATAAAGAATATGGTGCCTGAAGAATTTATCTTTAAAAAAAGACAGCCTGAATACATAAACCTGTGATTGAGTACCAAAATTTTCGTTAGGCCTCAGTCTTCTCTGAATTTTAAACAGAAAATAAACCAACAACTCACTAACTGGGAACACAGCTCGAAATGAATTACGGGCTGATATCACAGATCAGGAAAAATAACCACTTGCTGTATTTTGTGAAAACTAAAAAAAAAACCATTGATAGCAGAAATTTATAAAACAGATAAGGGAAACGTGTGATAGATTGGTAAGAACAATAAAATGTTCAATCACGTTAATTATTATAAAGAAACAAGAATTAATTTTTCTTTTGCATTTAAGTGGCTATAGCATGTCAGTTTTTGCCATTCTTATAACAGCTAAACAAGATTGTCAACCATTTGAAGATGAATCATCTTTCTCTAGGAACAAAGTGATTGGATTGTTTGAAACTTCTAATGACATACTTGTTACACACTGATTTGGCAGAGACTAGTTTATCAGTAATTGCATTGTGAAAGCACTAAATCTAAACAGTAGCTAAACAGAACTACCATATAACTTTCCAGTCAGAAGGGTTAATTTCTGTGCCAGGGTACTCTTTCTGGGCTAAATCTCTTGATGTGGATAAAGTGTTGCTTTGATCACTGTTTTTCCAAGTTTTTCTTTTAATTAATTCAC
>VZSJ01002306.1:54869-82107 GCA_013398405.1 Pheucticus melanocephalus | reverse complement strand
TGTTGCCATCTGCACCTCCTCCCTGCACCTCTGCCAGGTTTGCCCCCCACATGGTGTCTCCCCTCTTGCCCCCTGGGTTTGAGGAGTAAAATTGCCTTTTCCTGGTGGTTTGAGAATGGCCTTTGCAGTCAATTCACAGCTTTATATGTGATATATCATTAGCATTGGTGTGCCTTGCTGGAAAAAATTATCCAGCTGGACCCCAAGCCAGTGGTCCGTGTTAACCAACAAGTTTGCCCCCACATGGTGTCTCCCCTCTTGCCCCCTGGGTTTGAGGAGTAAAATTGCCTTTTCCTGGTGGTTTGAGAATGGCCTTTGCAGTCAATTCACAGCTTTATATGTGATATATCATTAGCATTGGTGTGCCTTGCTGGAAAAAATTATCCAGCTGGACCTCAAGCCAGTGGTCCGTGTTAACCAACAATCTCACCATGAGCCACATGTCCTGTTTGTAAAACAAACCAACCCACCTAGAAAGCACTGAATTGCATTTTCATTTTTGTTCTTATGTGTCTGCTGGGCACACAGTAGCTCTTTATAATTGAGCTGGCCAACTAGATACACTATATACTCAGGCAGTGTTATTTTCTTCAAAGACTTCAAATTTGCTGATTTGTTTACACAGCTTGGGCTACATAAGTAGTCAGATTCTGCACACAGCATTATTTATGACCCTTCATTTTCCTTTAATCCTAACATCCAATTTGTCTTCTGAGTGTCCTGGTAGATGGCAGAGGAGAAAAGAAAACATTTCAAAAGGAAAAAGTGGTACCTGGACAATTTAAAAAGACATTTTTTTTTTCTGTCCTCTTATATGTGTAAAAAAATCATAGCTTTGAAGGCAATCTAGTATTTAGGGACATAAAAGTTGTTTCAGAAAAGAGCCATGACAAAGAGAGAGACAGTTAATCAGCTGTTTAACAAGCTTTGTATTGATCTTTGAGCTTATTTCTATATACGAGAAGATGTTTCAGATTAAAGTATGAGTGGTCAGCAATTTTTGTCTCTTTTTTAAGTGCTGTAAAGTGCAAGACAATTTTTCTCCTTCATCTTTTCTCTATGTATAAAACTCTAGGCTAGATTTTTAGTAGATATAGGTAGGCACAAATGCCCTAAGTTTTGATATAGAGCACAGCATTCCTAAATCTGAACCAGTATTTTTTGTGTTAGTCCTGCCCATGAACTGTTCCTAAAAACTTGATTTTCCATAGGATTTTAGTAAGTCCAAAGCGCTATACTGGTTCTTGATTATTTACTCAATTTCTTTAAAAAATACTTATGCATATTTAAGAATTTTACTTGAGAAAATTGTAAGTAAGAGTCTGATTTTCTGTCACTGCACATGAACAAACAGAAAAAGATAAACTATTATGGTAGAAATGTTCTCCTTTTAATACTAACAAATGGATTTGAGATAGAAGTCATTGTGTAAATCTTTCCAGCAGGATGAACAAGTATATTTTAAGTATAGTTAACAATTACGTGCACACAAGAAGCCCATACATTTCTCAGTTGATCAAGAAGGATACCTATTGCACTAATGTTATTTCTTGATGATGATATTCCAGTCAAATTTCATTTTGCTTGTCGCTGTACAAATCTGGCAAAAAGGATAGCACCCAACACAAAACTTTAATAGTTAAAAATTCAGTATTATAGGTTAAATTTTATAAACTATTCAATATAATTCCTGGCTTTTAAAAGATGTCATCAAACTTCAGACTGCCATAGAAATTAATTTTTAACTTTACTTATTTTCTTACTAGAAACATTAGTTAGTCTTGTAAGCAATCATGTTCATGCAATAGAGGTTAATAAACCCACTCTGCTGCTTCTCTTTGGACATGATATTCAATTGTTCAGAAACAATATGTGGTCAATACAGTAGGACAACAATTATGTACTGTCAAAATATGTTTTTGCACCTTCCAACCTTTTTCCTTCACTTTGGGATTTCTGCAAGTATTCAATTTTAAATAAATAAATAAATATGTATATAACTATGTATATGTATATGACATGTATGTGTATATGTATATGTATGTATAAACATGCATGTACATATATGTATATACAGGGTAAAAGTCACAGTGTTTCATGTTGAAAAAAGATTTCACATGAAAAAAGTAAGTATTCCTTCAAGGTTTTTACAGCTCTAATTTTTACTTTATATTAGTTACAGCCGTTGTGCTGCTCCTTTCAGAGCTGCCCCCTGCAGCTGTTCTATATCAATTGTTATATAATTAATGTGTCAAACTTGGCCTTCAGGATTACTGAGAGATTTACCAATTCACTCTCTACTTGCTTTGCAAAATGGAGTACTTTGAACCTGAAATGAGCTACCACATTTAAGCATTCTGTGCTTAATGAGTGAAAAATCTATTTATGAAATTAATTCTAAAAAACTGATTCCTAAAGTCATGGAATAAATGAAATAAAAAAAAGTAATTCAGAACAATTATATGTGATGATAAATCATCCAACACTCTGTGAAATTTTGTTATTTCTAGACAGGTCATCTTCAGAAAAACCTGAGTTTTTCTCACGTGAGAAAACTCACTAGTGACACTAAGTCAGAAGTGTATTATTGGCTAGTCAGTGTTGTAAACTTAATTTCTCCTCCCCATCCCCACAATGATTGCAACTAATAAAACCAATAGTTTTTGTATTCTTGTATTTTGGAAACTGATGTTTTAGTAAATTATTAAATAAATTAGAAATTTTTTTCCTTTTTTTTTGTTATTGTGACTCAGAAATCACCTACAGTTCCTTTTCATGCTTTTTTGCACAGAGTATAAGTAAAACAGTGAATTCATCTTTATGAGACTGTGAAGACAATCCACTTACGATAGATAGAGCAATTTCATTTCTCTTTTTCATTTAAATGCAGAATGGGTTGGATCCAATACCACCATTTCACTTAATTCTCTGCTTCTCATCTCTTTTAACTACAAAAAAAATCTATATAGTGTGGGTGTGTGTCTACAGAAACATGTTCACTGCTTAAATTACACCTGAAGGCAGAAAATTACACCAGACTACAATAAATTATTCCATCGAGAAAAGGTACAGTGCATAGAAAGCAAACTTATCCCACACATCAACAGGAGCTCTCTTAGCTATGGCTAGACTCTCAAACTGGTTTTCTATTATGTCAATTTTTATGTAATTAAAAATAACTGACAGTATGTAGTACACATATTAGAGAGCTACAATTATAACACGAGTGAGCAGAACTTTGCATTTCTTTTCCCTCTCCAGGTTTGGGGGCCTGTGCATGCATGGGGAGAGGCCACTTTATCCCAACATCCTACTCTACTTCTCTGACTGGATGTAATTGAGCCCTGAAATCCTATAAAATGCTGTATAAGCTAGAAAGGATCTCTGTCTTTGGTCTGTAGGTAAATGGATGCAAAATATATATGCTAGCCTTCTGAGGGAATGTATTTCTAACATTCAATAACACATACTAGTCACACAACAGCCATCACAGGAATCCAAAGACACTCCCTAAAGAGCTTAACAGGAACTCAAGGAAAGAAAAAGAAATGAATGCTAATGATGATATATAACCTCTCAGGGAAAATTAGTTGATAGCTCTGGACTGAAGGGAGGCAAATGTGAATGCTAGCTCCTACAAAAGGTTTCAAAAGGATTTAAGCAACTTCAGACTTATTAATATGTATTTATAAAGATAAAGAAAAAAAGAATAAGGAAAAAACCTGGGAACATCTCGGCGAATACTGTACTTGGGAAGGCACCGCAGTTCTTTCTTTTGCAGAAGCTGATGTCGCAAAATTTGTAGTCACCTGACTTTTCAGCACATTTGGATGAGAGTGACCAAGTTCTTGTGTCTTCCTTAGATTTCCAAAAGACTTTAAGATAAATTTCTTTACCTCAGGCTTTTAAGAAAAATAAGCAACCATTGCATTTCAATATATGAATTCAGACCATAGATGTAAAGAGCTATTTTGCATAATGGAGGGGTGGTGGTAGGGCTTGTCATCAATGGAATCCCTCCAGAGCCTCAGTTCTAACTGGTTCTGGCCTCGTGTTGTCTGTTATCTTCATCAATAACCTGAGTAAGAGGCAAGCAGCAAGGTGAGCTGGTTTGCTGATGAATATATTTAAGAGAACAAGGAAAATTGCAAAGAATTATCTAAGGCTTTTAGGGGCCCAAACAACAGAATGACAAAATGCGATGTGAAAAATGTTATAGATTAATAAAGGTGTATAACAAAAAATAAATCTACTTTCACAAATAAAACAATGAACTCTAGTTTAACATAAGGAGGATCAGGTTGGTGTTTGGAGAGTTTCATCAGAAAATGTACAAAACATGCAAATGCTGATAGAACTGGGGGGCAAAAGAGCAGAGAAATCCAGGACATCAACCTGCAATGGAATAAATATATTTTCTTCCATATCCTATTGAAAAAAAAAATCTATATAAAATACTATTGTTTACTCCCAGTAAAGGTACTAGCAGCCAGACTCAAACTAAATAAGTCATTGTTCAATAGCGCTTCTTGCTAAAGGCAACTCTGAATAGAAAACTGTAGATTATACATATTCAAAGGTTATTCAAAGGTTACTAGGCAGGTAAATCACTCAACAATGTCTCCTGGTATCCAAAAAAAGGTAGGGAATGGAAAAGTATCCCCTTCTTCTTGCTGATACCTTTTTATCTGAAAGTCATAGTATTGTTAGACCCTTAACTGAGGCACTGCAGCTCATGTAAGTGGCATTATCTGAGCATTGCTTCTATATTTACCCTCTGCCTTTTTCCCATGTGTTGGAACCTGAGGTATCTGGGACACCATGCAGGAGAGTAAAAGTCACACTAACCTTGCAAATGTTCAGAAGAAGTTGTTTGCTACTAGGATAGAATTGATTTGTAATTTAAAAAAAATCCAAACGAACAATCAAAAAGTCCCACAGCGCAAAAGGTTTGCTGTATACCAGCCCAGTTTTTTTGTTTATTTATTTATTTATTTTACTAAAGTATGGTGTATACAAAACCAGCATGACACCTAATTTATCATATATCTTCTTTCAATTTTGAAATAAATTGCAAGGAAGTTATAAAAAAATTTAATAGCTTTATTTTGAAATGGTTTATGGTTCCAAAATAAACTGTTAGAATAATATATGGCTCCATGATTTGTCTCAGAAGAGTATCTTTTATACATTTCTATGTTTCCTTAGATTTTAACAGTCAGCAAACTCTGCATAAAACATATGAAGGCAATAACTATGAATGCTTTGCAGTGAAACTAGTTCTGAGTTCACTTTTTTCATTCCAGACAAAAAAATGCACCTAAAATTTGAAGAAATATGTTTTAGATTCTGAATGCAAAGCACAAGTAAGCTGTAATACAAGTCTCTGGATGAAGAACTCTTTAAAAATATTAAATTCCAGAATGAGAGAATAACAGAAATCAAGTCTTTGAAATTATTGAGTCATTACTCAAACCACTGATTGGGTTCTGGACTTCTCTGAATTAATATTCAATGGATTTCCCTGAAGAATATGTGCAGGATAATTTGAGTTTGTTTCTTGCTTTAGCATATGTCACATAGCTGGCCTGCAAATATATTCTGGTAACTTCCGATTTATATACAGGTCTATTTCAAACACATTCTATCTTTCTTTAGTCTTACTAGTTCACCATCTTCATGCAGACTAAGCTGGAGAAATATTTTTGAAGATTTAATCCTATTGTTTTTCCAATTTTTATTTAGAATTTTTATGTACTCAAGGAAGAAGATATATTTGTTTTTGTGAAATTATTTTTAAAAATGCTTTGCTTCAGTTCCAAAAACCAAACTAAGCCAAAATAAAAACCCAAACCACACCTTGTCTGGAGTTGTGGAAGGGAAACTGGGTACAAATACTCTTAGGTGGAATAAAGACAGTGGGGCTGGTGGACAAGAAGAGAGAGAACAATGATCTTTACTGTGAGGAATAAATGGCATGATATTGCCAGCACAGAAGGACATTTCCAATATAGTCTTAGAGAAGGGAAAACAACAGTTCTTTGTGTGTGTTTCACTGAGGACAGTATTACACATTGCCTTTTGTTGATTACTTAGTACATGTAAAAGATAGGCGATTGGCTCTAGGTGATCTTGTTGCGTGGTAAAACTGTAATTCATGTCCTCTTACTTGCTTACCAGATAATAAAGAAAGAAAACAGGGCATATCTTATATATAACCAGATACTGAACTGAAAAACAGAGAGAATAATCAGCGAGAATAATAACCTTTGGGTGAAAAAACACAATTCCACACAATGGTTCACAGATAAGAAACTAGTGGAATAAGTCTGGTTGAGATTATTAATTTATTCAATCTTGGACATGTGCAATTGTGGAAAGGAGATTGAGGGGGAGGGGGAAAGATCAGTGAATGATTATGTCACCTGTAAATAACAGGAGCTCCAGAAAAAAAGAAAATATTTGCAAAAGCACTAGACTTAGACCCTGTGTGAATTCAGAGCTCATCTTATCTATCCTCTCTATCAAGTAATGCCAGACACACAGACACATTCTACACTGTTACTGTGGCTGTTTAGAGCTGGACTGTCTCTGACCTGGGGAGTCAGCTGCTCAGGTGTAACTCATGTGGCACAGAACCATCTCTCAAAACCACCAGGTGGTGCATAAGCTTTAACATAATGCTCAGACAATAATTTCTCCTGTCCAGTGTCCTTATTGTAATGTCAGGGCTTCTCAAACTAAAGAAAGATACATTTGACATTCACTGAAACAGGATTAATTAGTTCTAGGGATCTTTAATAATGGGAAGGAAAGAAAACCCACGCAACACTTGGCATATTCATAGTATAAATACAGTTGGGGAAAAAAATTCCCTTTTCTTCCTGTATTCTATTTTTCTATTCTATTCTTTTTTCTATATTTTCAACTTTGGCTTCAAAGTATATTTCAAAGCATGAATGTCTTTGCATCACTATATTACAAATCCTGTAACAGTATCACCTGCTATAAAAATAAACTGCCAGAACTGCCAGAATTATGGCAATTCTATGAAAAAAAAACAACAATCTTTTACGTTTAAAATATTTTAATAATGAATGTCAAACTTAGTAACTACATATTAATAAGCTGTTAAATTTCTTTGAAGAATTTGATTTAGCAACCTTGCAAAATAACCATCTAGCTTACATCTAGCGATGTGATGAAGTTTCTGCTAAATGATTGCTAAATATTTTTCTCCCCAAAGATCTTTGAATATTAGTATTTCCGAGGTATTACTTGATTTCCATTGAAATAATTAGTTTTCAAATTTTTTTTTTGTGAAAACAAAATATTCTCTGATATACGTCTACAAACATCAGTAATGTTCATGGAGTCAACAGGCTAATTAAACAGTACCTTGTGAGATAAAATAAAATAAGTCAATGAACCTAGAGGCTCACTAGATTGAATTCTTACATATATATATATATATACTTCATGCATATGATGTACACATACTAGAGTCTGCAAGTGAAAAATATGTGGTGTCTACAAAGATTCATGTTTCTTTTAATGAAAATGTAGAATTTATCTTCCCTGCAGACAAATTTTCTGGTAAGTTTTGCACTCATTAAATTACTGCTTCTGAGTTTCCTGCATTTTCTATGCTAGCCACTGTCATCACTATTACTGTATTTCTTAACTGTCCTATAGGTTAGGATCAGCACCAGTGTGTAGCTTCATAGGGCCATGGAATGGTTTGGATTGCAAGGAATCTAGAGATCATCCAAATCCACGCCCTGACATGGGTAGAGATACCATTTACTACATTCAGGCTGCTCAGGGTCCCATCCAACCTGGCCTTGAACGTTTTCATGGGTCGTCCACCACTCTCTGGAACCTGTTCCAGTGCTTCACCACTCTAAGAAGGACTCTTTACTAAAGGAGAGTAAAGAATTTCTTCCTAACTTCTAACCTAAATCTTCCCTCTCTCAGTTTAAAATCATTGTCCTTTGTTCTGTCACTCTCTGCCCAGATAAAGAGTTATCCTCCCTCCTTTTTACAAGCCCCCCAAAAGTTCTGAAAAGTTGCTATTATCTCTTCCAAAAAGCTATCTCTTCTGCATGCCGGACACCCTCAACTGCCTCAGCCTGTCCTCATGGAAGAGGTGCTCCCACCCTTCATCTTCATAGCCCCCTCTAGACTTGCTCCAACAGGTCCATGTACTTATTATGTTGGGGGCCCCAGAGCAGGATGAAGCAGCTGGTGGGGTCTCACCAGAGCAGAGTAGAGGCAGAATCATCTCTCCTGACCTTCTGACCATGCTGCTTTTGATCCAGCCCAGGGCAAGTTGACTTCCTGGGCTGCGAGTGCACATTGCTGGGTTGTGTCCAGCCTCTCATCCAGCCCAACCTTAAGTCCTTCTCCACAAGGCTCTCTCAATGGCTTCCTCTCCCAGTCTGTACTCACGTCTGGGACTGCCCCAAATCAAGGGCAGCACCTGGCACTTGGCCTTGTTGAACCTCATGAGGTTCCCATAGGCCCACTTCTCAAGTTTGTCCAGGTCTCTCTGGATGGCTCTCATCTTTCAGGTGTATCAATTGCACCACTCAGCCTGGTGTCATCTGCAAACCTGCTGAGGGTGCACTTGATCTCACCACCCGTATAACCAGCGAAAATATGGAAAACACTGGACCCAAGGCAGGCACCCTGAAGGACACATCTGTCAGTGGCCTCCACCTGGACATAGAGCCACTGACCACAACTCTGGCTGTGTCCATATAGCCAATTCCTTATGCACCAAGTGGCCCACTGCTCAAATCCATGTTGCTCCCATTTGGAGATAACGATGTCATGTGGGACCATATCAAAGGCCCTACAGAAGTCTAACTAGATGACTTGGTCAATCTTCCCTTGTCAAACATTTATGTTACTCCAACAGCAGTGCTGGCTACGTCAGATAATCTCCTTGTCCTTTGTGTGCCTTACCACATCTTCTAGGTGTATCTGCCCCATGATCTTCCCAGACAGAGAGGTGAGGCTCACCAGTCTTCCTTGGATCTTCCTTTCTCCCCTTTTTAAAAATGGGAGTATGTTTCCTTTTTTCTATTCTTTTTCTAGTGGTAAGATTTTATCCAATAACAATAGAGGACAGGAGTCGGCCTTGGATATCTATTGCCAAATTTACTCATGAATTAAAAAAAAAAAAAAGGAAACCTTTGTCTTATTTGTAATGTGCAAGCTCATAGACTAGTCTCTTAAATTATAAAAAGGAAAACAATTTCTGATTTTACTGCCAGGGACTTTTTTTTTGTTAAAATGTATGTGCAAAAGTAGTGCTGTCACACTATACAGCACTACTTTTGATTAAAATAACATATAAATAATGAATGCATTATATTCTTAATCATTATTAAAACCACCAAATATTTTATTGAATAACTTAACTGTTTATCCTTCAAGTATTTAGGAAGGTTTATTTCTTCCCAAATAGTCACAGACTGTAATAAATATGCAATATTTAAATATTTAAGAGCTCATCAGTAACAACTTGGAAGATTGTTTGCAGAGGTTTCAGTTATATACTATAAGGAAAAAATTACCCAGTATGAACAAGTGCTTTTATCGTTTCCCTGTTCTCTCCATAATTTTAGTGATGAAAAAGCAGTAGTTTGTACTCCCCCATCGCCTACAGTCTTGTTGGGACTGCATATATAACTTACTTCTTATTCCTCAATGTATTCAGCATCAGAGTTGATAGAAGACAACACGAGTATTTAATTTGAAGGTGCCTCAACAACAACAACCACAACAATAACAACAACACAGCTTTTCTGAACAGGACTGCCTGCAAATGTCAAATAACTCCAGTATCACTGGAAAAGCATTATCCAAAGACAAGTCACTATGACACAATCATTCCAGGTGGGTCCTCATTCTGCTCTAGTTTTCCACAAAATGTCAAGTTCAGCTGTAGCTCACGGTACACAGAGATAACCAGAAGACAGAAAGATACTTGCCAGCAAATAGATTGCATAGGATCTTCATTTAAAACATCTATCTCCAATGTGCTGTTGAAATTAGTCTTTTAAAACAAGCCTTTAAAACATTTCTCAGGTTGATATTTTGTTCTCATTTCTAGTTTTCATTACAAAGATGTGATGGGTTGACTTTGGCAAGTTACCAGACACCCACCCAGTCAATCTCTCTCTCTCCCTTCAACTGGACAGTGGGGCAAAATAAGACAGAAGACCACATAGGTTGAGATAAAGACAGGGAGATTGCTGGTCAATTGCCACCATATACAAAACCGTCCTGAATTGGGGAACATTAATTTAGGGTATTGTCCATACTACACAATTCAACGGTGAGGAACAAAAGCAAAATCAAAAATATCTTCCTCTTCTCCAGCTCCTCCCCAGGCTGATCTTTACTCCTTCACTCCCAATTCCTCTATCTCCTCCTCCTCCTCCCTGAGCAGCTTAGAGGGATGGGAATTGGGGGCTGCAGTCAATTTTAAGAGCTTCTCTCTGTTGCTGCTCCCTCCTCCTCATGCTCTTCTCTGCTTTAGCCTGGGCCTTGTCTTGGAGCTGGCTGTGTACAGCAAGGGGCAGCACCAGATTCTTGTCACAGCCCCACAGACCCTCACTGCTTCTGCAGGCACCTGCACCTGGCACAACTGGAATATTGTATCCTATATATACATACACAACCTGGAATATTGTATCCTATATATACATACACAACCTGTATCTATCCTGTAGACACAATTATATGTACATGTACATGAAAATATGTACAAGTAAATAACCTGGTTTATTAAATCTTTGTCAAAAAACTGTTGAATGCTTCCTCAGCTACCTCTGAAAGACACTTCCAATAAACATATCTTCTGAAATTAATATGTCTAAACCATAATATCCTTCAGAAAATTAAAAAAAAAATCTAACTAAAAAAATCTCATCTTTAGGATTTTATAGAAAAAGCAACAAAGTCCCTGGAACCCCACACACCTAACAGCACCTCAGGTTAATGCATATTGTCTCAGTTATCCCAGACAATCACCATCAGGAATAAAAGCATTAGACTTTAATGACTCTAATATATGAACTGAGACCACCTAGAATTAAACAGAGATCACCTAGATTGTTTGCTATGTATCTTGTATTTCTGGTAATTGGCTAAATTCTTGTCTTACTACAATCAAGAATGTAATTTAAAAATTCTTAAAAAAAAAAAAAGTATAATCTTTTAATAGAAATCTAGGCCTAGCTCTGCTAGAAATATTTTTTCTTCAATTCTTAAGACTGAATGTCTTCCGTTCTGCCTCTTTTTTTTATTATTCTGTTATTTACAGGTGAAGGCACTGATTTACTCCTCGACCTCTCACTTTGGAGGGAATAGGTACATGGTTCAAACAACAGTACAGAATACAATTTTAAGATTATAGGGGATTTTGTTACACTTCTGCCCACCTGTTTACCCTTGACCAGCTCACTTCAACTTTCTGCTCCTTCTCCTCATGCCTGGTGCCTCTGTTCAGGCACCAGAATGAATGGTTTAACAGACAGAATGTCTGTTTATTTATTTATTACTGAAATAATTTCTTTCAGTACGATTTAAACTTGTACAAAGTTGCTTTACTGAACTGAAAGCCTATAGCATATTAGCATATACCCATTTGGACAGAATTTTTTTTTACCATACATAAGATAAATGTGTGAAGATAAAATTGACAACTTTTTGTTTTTATTTTCTCTGTCATAAAATGCAGAATATATTTCCCTACTTCCTACAATGCATAAGTATAAGCTTAAGAAAGCTTATTAAGACATCTGGTTACCTTTATCAATCAAATTTTGTTGCATTTTTTGTAGGAGTTTCTGAAGAATCAATTGGGAAAAAAAATTTTTAGAAGTTTCAATTTCCTTCCCAAAACTGTAACAAACTCTAAAATGTATTTTAGAGAATATGTACCACTTTGTAATGTGTACCTATACACATAAAATATATACATTATATATTATATACATAATATAAAGTATGTGTATGTACATAATTACATCTAATATATAATATGTACCATATGTGCACACACACACACACACACAAACATATATATATGCCTTAGGATGTCTATTTAATTCTTCTACTTTCTGTCTTCTGGTTTTTAATTTCATCTCATGCTTTTCTAAGCTAGATTCACTGTTCTGAAAGCTTGAGTTTGGCAGTAACATATTGAGATAGGTAGGATTCTGGTGTTGTTTAGCCATATGGAAATTGCATTATTTCAAATTACCTTTTTTTCCTTCAAACAATCACATCCAAAAGTTTTGGTGCATGTCAGGACAGGCATTTCTCATGATTTCAACATCTTTTTTTAATAGTAGGACAACTAAATGATGTAGTATTACACAAATTTTTCTATATCAGCATTGATCCTTGAACATTGCTTGGGAACTTCTGAGAGTTCCTGATGGTAAGATTCAGATAAAACAATAAAAACAATCAAAAAAACCAAACCAAATGAACCAAAAAGAGAGTCATTACAATTGCCAAAATTACTCTTCGAGACAAAACACAGTTTTTTAAGAGATGGCACTCTCTAAAAAGAAAACCAAATTAAGACACTATTTTTGAAAAAACTGGCATAAATCATCTCAATTCTATTTTTTTTATATAGGACTGAGACAGGTATTTGTGAAGATACTTAGCCTGAAATTACAGGTATAAATGGAAAATCATTATTGTCCTTGAAACTTCACTTTTATAATCCTAATACAATTCTTGTACTAAAACTCTAAATTTATACTGTGTTTCTCTTTCTGTCTACCTGAGGCAGGGTTAGGGAAATTCTATTACCAAGTATCTGATGCATCCAGGTCATAGCAGCATTTTACAGTATCTAGGACTGCACAAAATGAGAACATTAACTTCACTTCTGTAATTATTACCTGTACTATTAACTGCAACCTTAGCAGTAGAATTAAATACTTATCTGTTCCAGGTACTAACTCTGAGAAAGAGGAAGGCCCTCAACGGAACATAGTTCTGTCACTAAAGGCTGAAATGTTCCCTGTAATTTAGTTCCTTTTGCTGACTTTTCTCAATAGTGTAAAATCACTTTTAGCAAGGAGACTATACCACTTAGAAAAGGCACTGAGAAAATCCATACAGGTTATCTTTACCAATCTGTGCCAGGTAGGCTTTTACCAGGCAGCTCCAGGAGAATGCCACTCAAAAGGCAGAAGTGATTTAGTAAAATTTAAGATGGGAGCCTGAAACAATAAATACCATAGTGCCTTTGGTATATGTGTCCTTGCTGTATTGAGATTTTGCTTTACATTAGGGTTGTTCATTTTTTGTTGTCCATATAATTATCAGAACAGAAGAGACTTTGTTTTTCCAAACATATCCCCTTTACATATTCTGATGATTTTCATACAATTGTTGTTTTTTTTTTAAAGAAAAAGAAACCCAGGCCTCTGTCAGAGGTATGCTGGTTACACCTGCCACTCTCAAATAACTTCAGCATAATCTGCACCACTTGATTTTTTCCAAGAAATACTATGTGAACACACAACTGAAACCACAGACTATATATGAGTGAAACCTTTAAAGATGTCCTAATTAACAATAGCATGGACCACTGTTCCAAAAAGATCTCCTCTTGCTATTTCAAATTTTTAGAAGGCATAAAGATAAAGATTATATATATATGCTTGAATAGATGAACCTATGTAAACAACAAAGTGCAGAAATTATGTAGATAATTCAGTAAAAAAGCTAGCAAGGATGGATATACATAGATATGGATGATATAGATATGCAGGACATACTGTAGATCACTGTGGGAAAATTAACCTCTGCCCCAGAAATAAATGTACAACACAGAATTGTATTTCTGTGACTTTAGCTTTTGTTTACTAAGCGCAGGGAAAGTTATAAAGTAAAATTGTTATTATTATTTGTGATTTTTTCATTACATGCATGCACCACTTTGACTGGCACAAGAAGGTGCATTGTAGTTCCAAGGTGGTTTGCAGGGAAAACCATTTTTCATTACCTGCTTTGATCCTTTTCAGCGATAAGAAGACAGATTCATTTGTACTGTCAAACCCATTAACTAAAAAAGTGCAATCCAATAGTCCCCCCAAACAAACAAGTTAATGCAATTTCTGAAGTTATCCTGTATGGAATAAAAAACTTCTCTAATCAGTATTTTTATATCATTTTGACACAAGGTATGGAACCTTCCAGAATGTTTCAGTCTTACAAACGCCTACACTCCAACAGGATGCTTCAAAGACATAGGTGTTTTCCTCCCCAAAATAATTTGTATCATTGTTTATTTAAGCCACCATTTATTATTTAAGCCACCTACCTTGTGTCTTTTGATGTGTTGTCAAAATGTTACATTTCTTTATGTTTCCTAACAAAACTCTGACTTTGTGTTAACTTGTTTGCAGAGATACAAAGTTAATTGCACTAAAAGAGCCTTTTTTAGACTACTTCTGAGACAAATATGACATGAGCATTCTGGACATTATTCTTCCTCATAAATATTTACATGGGTTAAATTGTCCATAATTAAAACCAGAAACTCAGGCTTCGTTCTCTTCATGTGACCTCAAATCAATCTACTTCAAGAAGATAAGAATAATTTCATGAAGTTATTTAATAATTTCAAGAATAATTTAATGATACTTGACCTGCCGGAGATCTGTACAACTCAGCATCAGAGAAGTTGTGCCCTTTTGTATTCATTCAGTTCCAATCTCCAGCCTCCTCCCCAGAAAAAGAAAAAAAAAAAAACAAAACAAAGAACCAAACACAAAGAAAACCACTAAAACCCACAACAAAGGAAACAACAACTTTCCATGTGTGTAAGTTCATTGTCATTACATGGCTTCAGCTTCAGAGCAATTTTTGATACAGAGTACCACTTAGCCTTCTCTCTAGCATTCAAAATATCCACCTAAGTATTCAGGGAAATATCAACCTATTGAAACAACTGCACTACAAACTTAAAGGTAAATATTTTGAATTTAAGCCCAAGCTGTGACATTAAAACACTCTACAACATTCTAGAGAGAAGTCTGAAATAGAATCAAGTGCCACACAACAGAATCTTTTCTCACATGTGGTACTTCATGCAAAGGTAACATCCAGTGTTGACTACAATATAATTTGAAGTGGCATAGATTGCTTTCATAACTACAACTTGCCTGCTTTATATTGATATAAGAAGAGAAAACTGAGAAAGACCATAATCTCTTCCATGACCCCCTTCACGCAGGTTGCATATAAATAGGAAGGAACTCAGGAACTCCTTGCTCAGCTCCAAGTTGTATTATGCATTCCTCTTATTTATGATTCCTTTGATTATAGCCCAGGAAAGAAACTGATGTGTTTGCTTGCATTAGCATATTTTTTTTTCAGAATTGCAAAGCACCTAATCCACACAGAATAATCCACACCATGATAAAATGGCTGACTCATTGCAAACCCATGGCTGCTGTCACTACATAAAGCTACACTATTACACAGCAATTTATTGCATCTAGGTCATACTAATGATTGAAAAGGCCAAACTACTTCCTATAACAGAAGAAAAGACCTTACTTCTAGTGTCATCTGCAACTCCTCAAACAACAAAGCTAGAAAAAGTTGATTCATGGAATTTAATTAATTTTCCTCTGGCTCAACCACAAATCTGTGTTGATTTCATCTGAAAGACACAGGAACAGTTAGCAAGGTAAAGAGCTATGAAATCCTATTAGCCAAGAATAAAAAATGTCAGTGAAATGAAACCTGCAGATTTCAGATATTTCAAACTATTGAGCTACAAAAGAATGAACTCTTTTAATTGGGACTCAGTGCTTTTCTTCCTCATCATTCTTATGTCAATTTATTCCTCCTCTGGTATAATCAGTTGCATCCAAACTTCAACTTTTGAGTAAGGTCAACTAATTGTCCTACCTGGGTGTCATAAAGTCCTTACTGTGAATTTTCAGCTATAGATTTGTCACTCACCCCTGCAACAGAGTCCATGTATTTTGAATTTGAATTCTGAATCATTCCTCAGAACTGACTCATAGCCTAGCTCAGCTTGCTAATGTCAGATAAGAAGAGCTAGATACCAGAGGAGGAAAACTGTCAAGGATCATGCTTCAATCACTAGAATTACACACCACTTTTACTAATAATACCTACCTTAGTGCCTTTAGAAAAGGTTGCTTGGTAGCAGGACTTTTTCAAGGGCATTACAGATCTCAGCAGCTTCCATTTGCCAATTACAAAAGACCTGGAACAAAACTTTTAGCTCTTACAATTGTAACTCTATTAGTCTTCAAACACAGGACAAGTGATATAGCTACATCTGATCTGTGCCCACATTCATTATTAAATAAAATCCAAACTATGGTTCCCAAAACACTACAGTCCTTGCTTACTGCAATACTAAAATTTCTGAGTGATTTTATTTTTTGGTAATTTTTATTTGATCTCTCATGAACTTCTTTCCTCTGGAGCCTTGACATGAGAAAAAGAGAACTTTTGTATAGGGATGAAGGAGTTCCATCATCTTGTCTGTTCTGCCAAACCTCATCTCCTGAAAGCACCAAAAGATAGTTTGCCACCCTCTCCTTTGATCCTTCATTACAGCATCAGACAGTCTTTCTAACATCAGCAGACCTTCCTCCTGCAGGTCTTCCATGTGCCTGCCCTTCTCATGTTTTATTTCTTTTTTTTCTGTTATCTTATCTAAAAGAACAGCTAGGATCTGATATCCAGAGCAAAAGAAATGTTATGTTGGAAGTGGAAAACAATTCAGAATATTCTGAAGGGATGTCTCCCTTTCTGTAAGAACCTAAATTCTATCTTTTAGAACATTAATCCTTCCACATTGAATCTGCTGTTCCCTGCCTCTGTGACACAGCCTCATAAGATATAATAACCTAAAATAACCAGGGAACTAAGTGCTAGTGGAAAACTCAGCTACTGCTCAACAACTTTAAAATTTGTTGTACATGTATATTTACAGTATACTCCCTTAGAAACTCAAAGCAACATTTTCTTTCCAAAAGGCTTTATCTACACATTATCCATTATTTATTTTTCTTCTCCTTTCTCTTATAACAACAATCAACAAGACTTTGCTTCACTTACATTCTTCTCACCACTTCAAAATCATTAGACTTCCACTTTGCTTTATTTTCAAATTATTTGTTATACTTACAGATCAAAACTGTCTTGTGGTCTTTAAATTCTGCCTTCATTATTTTTATACAATGAAGATACATAGATGCAGATACACATATAAATAAATACTACACATTTATGCATGTTAAAATACATTAAAGAGAACAAAAAATTAGCCATAGAAAGAAAGAGACAACTTAGTGACACAACTTATGATGCATTTCTTCTTTACTTTTTCAATTCAGTTATAAACATGCTTTTAAAAGATGTTTAAAATGTTTAAAACTAAATCTAACAGAGTAGAAAAATATTTTATAATTCAGAATATTTGCCAGCTTAATTGCCTTTTTTTTTAATTTCTTAAAACACTATACAATACAGAAACTTTACAATATGAAACACTATACAACATGAAATTCCAGATCCATGAAAAGTAGAAGTTAAGGCATCCTGAGCGTTTATGCTGATGACTTTTAACAGTGAGTTTCACCAAATTAATGTGAATTTAGCCAAGAATCCTGCTAATGATCCATCCTACTTCTCTGAAGTTGTGTGTTGATACTTCAGTACTAAGAGACAAGCCACAAAAATTACTGGACGTTCAGTCAGCAAAATAATCAAACAGGTTCTCCATTTACATAAATCCATTGAGTAAGACAAAGCCATTTTACATTGGTGCTTTTCAGGATACTATTGCACAACATACACAGCCTCCAGGGAGCTGCTTCTATTCCAGTGAGCAATTTAATTTTCAGCATAATTTGCCATATAATTGTGTCTTTAAATTTAGTCAATTCATTCAGTTGTTCACATAATTAATTCTGATTTATTCTTAAGCTCTCATCTTGCAATTCTTTCATTTTTTCATTCTTTGCTTATAATTTGCTGAAGATTACATTAGATTCTCATATCCTTTGGAAGTTTTCTAAATCCTATGCATGGAATATTAGAAGCGAAAATACTTTTTGGTCTTATTTTTACTTCCATGAAGCCTCAAGTTAAAATTGCCTTTGAAGGCTGTGGCAAAAGCAATATAAAAGAATTCTGGATTGTTATCTGCTACAAAAAAGAGCCTAATTTCTTCATGACTATGGCCTGTATGTATACTCTATGAAAAAAGTCAAGGAAAAACATATATCCCATATTATGTAACCATCACTGAGGTTTTTAGATTTGTATGCAGTAAAAATGAACAAGGCAGAACAGCCTTACAACTAATTTAATGATATCCACGTCCTACACCAACATGCTACTTATCATTCAGCTTGATGCACACAAACTACCCTTGCTATCCGTCATTTTAGACTGCTCCTGACAACAGGATCTCTACCCTAACAAGACTAGAGAGTGATAAACTTTGGTTTGACTTGCTAGGTACAGGACTAACTGAAGCATTGACCAGGATTCTGTGGCAAGAAAACTATGAAGCATAAATAGGGTTATTCATATTTCAGCTTTCCCTCTTTTGTGTGTAGATGGAGCAATGGCTTCATCTTTTATTATTGTCATAAACCATCCACAATAATGAATGATGAAACAGAGATTGTGGTGCTTCTTCATGTCAATGACTTTTAGTCATTGTAAGTAAGTCAGTAAGTTTTAATTCACTGTGAATAGAAAACTGTTGTTTCAAATTAAATTAAATCAATAATGGTACAATTGCACCTACGTAGGAAGGATTTTCTATTTCTTTCCTTTGTCTGTATGGCCATTTTTACAGAATCATGGAATTTGTGTTCAGATGTGTTGTCATGTTTTCAAATTTACATCCATTGCTTCTTAGCCTGTCACTGGGTACCACTGACATGAGCTCTCCTTCACTCCCTCTCTATCAGGTACTTTTCCAAATTGATAAGATCCCCTTGAGCCTTCTTTGCTTCATGCTGAACAGTTCCAGCTCTCTCAGCCTCTCCTTCTAGTGCAGATGCTCTAGCTGCTTTTACATCTTTGCAGCCTTCAATGGACTTATTCTAGTAAAGTCTGTATCGTTTTTGGACTGGGGGAACCAGAACTGGACCCAGCACTCCCAGAGTTGGTCTGATCAGTGCCAAGCAGAAGAAAAAGAACCACTTTCCTTTACTGGCAACATTTTTCTACATGCAGCCAGAGAAGCTGCTGGTGACCCTTGCCATACAGGCACTCTGGCTGGCTCATGATGAGCTTGGTGTCCCTCATGATCCCAAGGCTCTTTTCTGCAGAGCTGCTTTAAAACTGGCCAACCCTACTTAGTACCAGTGCCTGGAGTTACACCTCCCCAACTGCAGAACTTGGAATTTCCCACTGTTGAATTTCATAAGATTCATCTCTGCCTATCACTGAACTTGGGTTCAGCTTGGTGAATCACACGCAAACAATGGATCAGCTATTTCTCACAGTTTTTTTATTGTCTGGAAACTATCTGAACACACATATCTATCTCATTAATGAAGATGTTAAACAGTATTGGCTCCATCCTTGACCCCTCAGTTACTGCACTAGTGATTTGCCTCTAACTGGACTTTTTGTCACTGATCATCATCCTCTAGAACAAGCCACTCGGTCAATTTTCAATCAACCTCATTGTCTAATTATCTAATCCATGTTTAGTTTTATCTAAGGTTGTTATGGGAAACATTGTCAAAGAATTTACTAAAGTCCAGGTAAAAAAACATCTAGTGCTCTCTCTTTATCTACAAAGCCAGACACCTCATTGTAGAAGACTATGAGGGTGGCTAAGTGTGGTTTCTTATTCACATAAGTTAACACTGACTACTCCTGAGCACCTGCTTCTCATTCACATTTAGAAATGGTTTCCAGGATTAGTTGCTCCATTGGCCTCCCAGGCACTAAGGTGAGACTAACCAGTAGCAGTTCCCAGATCTTTAGTCTTTACTTTCTTGAATATGAGTGATATTTGTCCCCTTACATTGTTCAAGGATCTCTCCTGAATGCCATGACCTTTCAAAGATAACCATGGCTCCACAGTGACATAACCAGCTCCCTCAGCTCTTGTGTCACCTATCAAGCTTCATGGACTTACATATGCCTAGTTTCTTACAGTTCCTGAATGCTGACTTACCAATAAAGACCGAGCAGGAAAAGGCACTAAACATCTTTGCCTTTACCACATTCTTTGTCTGCAGTTTATCAGATGCATTCAGCAGCAGGCCCACTTTTGATGTTCTTAGTTCGGAAGATTTTTTTGTTTAGGTTTTTGGTTTGTAGTACTACACAAAAAATTTCTTTATGGAACTGCACCTAATTCTGTTTCTTGTCAATATAAATATTCAATAACAAGGTGGACAAATACCTTTTCCTTACTGTTCCTTTTGCTGTTTATGTACTTGTAAAATTGGCTATTTCCTCCTACATCTCCTGAAACACTTAACTCCAGGTGGGCTTCGGCTTTCCCATATTATTAGCTACATATGGCCTCTAGTAAAGACACTGATATGAAATCTAATATGAAATAATTTTGATTCCTTGTTGCTTTTTATCCAAAGGTTACAATCAATGCTCACTTTATGCTTAGTATTTATTGGATCTACAGAGAAAACAAAAATGTCCTAGGGGAGAAAATCCTGCTTTCTCATTACAGGCCTGTAACAAGAAGTTATCCAAGTATGGGTGCACCTTTGTGTTGGTTTCCAGAGGAGGTACAGGTGACATTATTTTCCTTCAAAATATTTTCTCAATGGATAAACACAGTTTGAAAAACCTTCTCTGGATGTATCAGAATCCTGCAGTAAGGAATGGAAATTAACTTCCACAGGTAATTTCAAGTTACTTCAGACTGAAGAACTGCCAGTTTCTAGAAAAGACCTTCAACCGTGTGCTAAGCCTCTGAACTCTATTAATCCAACTCTGGTTTATGGCACAAGTTACAAAACGTGCAACCTTTTGTATTCCATGTTTAATCATTATCAAACTTTATTTGTGCATAATATTTATTCTATGTTTTTTAAGAAGAGAATCTGACTTAGAGTGTTTTTTACCCATTACGCCCTGGCTCTTCAGGAGATTATGGGTTTAAAACTCTCTGCAATAGTACAATGCTCCCTTGAACAAAGCTCAAAGAACGCAATGCTAAATATATTTTGTAGTGTACTATGGAAATTCAAATAAAGTAAATATATGAAAAGTCACAAAAAAGAAGAATTCAGGTCTAAACAGATTATTTTGAATATGAAAAATATTTGATTACAGACATGACAATAATAATTTCTCAGATAAAGACAGCAAATGGATTTTTCCTGCTATTACAATAGCTTTGAAATTCTGTACTCCTGCTTAGTGTCTGTTCTTATACTAACATAATGCCTGAGGAATGGAAATTATGAGGTTTTTTTTTTTTGGTTGATGTTTTTTGTTTAGGAGTTTTTTAGTTTAGGTGTTTAGTTTGTAGTGCTACCCAAGAAGATTCTTTATAAAACCTCACTGAATTCTGTTTCCCATGAATAAGAATATTCAATGACAAGGTGGAAAGCATATGATTTCTATGAAATTCCAGAAATAAAGAACAACAAAAGAATGCACTTATTCATGCTAAAATGCATCCTTTCAAAAAACATAAAAAACCCCTCTCTTCCTTTCTAAACAATTATTTGGTGATAGATGTAAACCAGAGATAGTAATAATAAAATAAGGAGTAAATGTTTGTAACAAAAAGAACTCAAGAGATTACTTACCATGGCAAGAGATAAGGAAACTGTAAAAACTGTAACACATACTAGAAATACAGTATGACTGTGTGTTTCCACATGGTGAAATTGTTAGAAATATAAGCAAAAAATGTTTATTTAATGCTCATTTGCGGACCAGAAGAAAGTGGAATCAAATTTTATTCATAGTCTATTCTATTGTACGTGTTCATGAATTTTTATTTTAATACATTTGTTTCCTGATCTGATGTCTCAATATAGGTCCTGCGTCTTCACAACTGGTTTTGCAGAAAATCATAATAATACTATAAGCTTTATGTTTTCCAAAAGAAGGCAGTAGCTTGAGAAGAAAACAGCTTCAAAAGAAGCAGAATAATATCTAAACATATGCATTGAAATTATCTGCTTTTCAGTGTGTTTTCTCTAATGTTACAATTAAAAATTGAAAATGTCAACATCATCATGTAAGGATCACTTAATCTACCATTTTAACTCTCACTCTCTTGGTCTTCTTGAAAAAACCCAAGCAAGCAAAAAAAACCCACCCCACAAAAACAAACCAACAAAAATGAGGAAACAAAACCTCACATATTTGCTACACCAAAAGAGACTCCTAATGCAGCAAACTTAAAGAAACTTCCTCGCTGAAGTCAAATAATGAACACTCACGCCTATCCCTATTCCCATCCACAGAATCAAGGCCATGTTATTCAAACACCTACAAATAAACAAGAGATGGAAAATGTCTTTTTAGTTCATCTGTATTAGTTTGAGGCTTCTACCTGGGATAACAACTTTAAGATATCAATCCACAGGAAAAAAATTCTTAGCTAATAATTAAAAGTCCATCTTTGAGTCACATTTTGCAACAATGTGATTATTACACCCATTTTCAGTATTTACTAAGGTATGATTTCATGCTGGAGGTTGTTTGAGTAGAATGTTTCCAAACATAGAAGTCAAAATGCTTTGGCAAGTGTTGAATGTGTCTTCCTTCCTCTGAATTCAACTTGTGTGCATGTGTCCCAAAAAAATCTAATGCTTTCACTCCTTATTCCATCTTTTTCTTCAGTACCCCTTTTGCTCCTGAAACTCCTTTACCTCTGTTCTCCTGTGCTTTCTTTCCTTCTTGATCTAATACATCTTATGTGTACTTCTTCCTTTGAGGCAATAATAAAAACCAGCTACAATAAACAAAACAAAAAGGTGTCATGCAAATATGTGTCCCTATAGCAAGATAGAAAGTGGGCTTCAAGAGCAGCTTAAAATTGTGTTTGACTGAGCACAGTGTACTAGCCAACAAATAAGCAACTGAGAATCATTGCAGTAAGCCAAATGATCTTGGAATTGAATAGGGAAAAACCCAAAATACAGGATGTGTCAGTGGCAGATGCTGAACTAAACCCCATGTGAAGTGACTGCCAAAGTCAATAAAGGTGCTTCAGAGAGCCACATATGAAAGTTTTGATTTCCCTTTATAAACATCAGTCCAATGCACAGACACATTGCAGCAATGTGAATAATGCTACCATCTCCCTTTTGGAAACACAGAACTAGCATAAAGTGGAAAAAAAAAAGCTAAGAAACACAAACAGCATTTGGAAAGATCTCTCAAGTTAAGCAGTCTCATCCTCAAATTCAAGCATAAGCCCATAAATAGCCCCAGTCAGAAAGTATGTTTCCTGAATGCTTCTGTGCTCATATGGAATAGCTTCAAAGTCTCTGGATGACTTAGTGTCAATCTTCATCTGAAGACTCCTTAAGATGATGAATTGTACTCACACTTAGAAAATGAAGTTCACACAAGCATAGCAATGACACCAGCTTTCATTTGGACTCACAAAAAAGAAAAATAATGCCATCACCTCTACATATAATATTAAGGATAAAGAGTTTGCAAAGAAACCACATGTGAAGATGGATAACGGATTAAACTTTTTTTTTTTTTTTGGTCTGGGCAGTTTCAGCCCAGCAGAATGACTTATACCCAGGCTATAGAATATACTATTGTTATATCAATATAAATTCAACATTTATATATACACAATATATATATAAGAGCAGCTTCCAAGTGTTGTTGAATTTTATAATCTACGAATTAAATTAATTTTCATTAAACTTGTCATGACTCAGGAATGATAGTCCTCAATTTATTGCCCCTCCCGCCTCCGAGACTTCAAAACAACATGCTACTCACACTCTTCCTCTCTCCTTCCCTCTTTCTCCATGGGTGGAAAGAGGAGAGTTGAAGGCACAATAGGTAAAGATCATAGGTTGAGATAAGAATAGTTCACTTGAAACAGCAATGAGATAAGAAAGTAAACAGTAACAGCATCAACTCTAATAACAAAATTATACAAAAGGAGAATGAGGAAGTCCAATCTGGCCACAGCCATTCCACCCAAGCTGCTCTCTCTGGTCAGGACCAGCATTACCCCACTGCTGCAGCAGTCACACTTGTTCCACTGGAAAAGCATGACCCTCTTTCCTGGAAGCTGCTGCCTGTCCCTGTCAATGACCTAATCTGTAATTGAATAACACAATATCTTGGCCTTGCCCTCTTCTGCTGATCTGAGCTGGAACCAGGACAAGCCATTAACAGAGCAATGTAGAAATACCTAGCAAAGCCCTTACAGCCATGGAGATCTGTCTTTTAAACCCTAGTCTAAGAAATACGTGGTAAGGAATATAAAATGTTTGGAAAAATAACTGAACTTGAGCATGGGGCGGATTTTTTCTAATATTTTAAAAGAACTATCAAAAAAATCTCAGAAAGTAAAAAAACCTTCAGTTTGTCTGTGTAAACTGTAGATACCCAGTAGTTCTGGCTGCCTACTTTTAAAATATCTTTTCTGAAAATACTAATACACAAAATTAGAACCAAATTAGAATTCAATTTTTATTCTGTTATTATCATTACCAATTATTTGCATATAATTTTACTCCTAGAGTTTCACAACACTGTGAAATCTCCTTATGCCTAAGCTGGACCAGTGAGGTGCAGAAGTATTTTATTTGAGACCAGATTTTGACCACCAAAGATCTCTTATGCTAAAAGGTGTCAATAAACACACAGCAGTCTTCCCCATTTTAACAGCCACTCCACATCTTCCACATTTTGCTAAATGTCACTAAGATTTTGTCAATTTATAATTATTATTGTGCAATACAGCATACAGATTTCAGAAGAAAAGACAAACTGTTATATTTGCCCTTTTATTCCACTAGCTTTCTCCTTCCCAGCATATGTTCACTTATAATTTGATGTCTTTAATCATTTAACATTTAATCATTTAAGTGGAATTTCTTTCATCTCAATCCAGAGCACATAACCAGGTCATGATCAACACTGAACTGCAGAATAAAATTAAGTGATAGTGAAAAACATTTCTTCCAGTATCAACATAGAGGATGAGGCTTACATAGTCTCTTTCCATCCTCAAAACCTCTCTCTGCACTTCCCCAATTTATGACCAAATTAAAATGAATTCCCTTCTCCCTAAAAGGCTTTCACTGTATTGATTTCAGAATGAAATGATTGTCAAATAATATCTTGAGAATTACAGTTTTACCATTTATTTATCTCTTTCTTCTGCTTATACAATAGACCTCTACACACTGCTGTGGGGAGATCCCCAAACTCTTAAAGAAAGTCTCATAAATTTTTGTCACATAAATACAGAAAAAAGCAAATTACTACTCAGCAATATGCATAATTGCTATTTAAACTTCTATATGGTGTAGAATATCTGAATAAATGTAGTGATTGAAAAAAAAAACCACAAAAAACCACGGACATAAAACAACATAAGCAAACAGATTAATCCAAGCCTGTACTACAATAAACACTAAATATGAGATTATATTTAAAATTTTATCCTTCCTATACACCCTAGATGTCTGTAGGTGTAATCCATACATGCACAGTGTTGTTAGAAAACCCAATTACACTGACAGAAAATGCTGTTTCTACAAAAGCCCTAGTATATTTTACTGAAAATTCTCAGTGAGTATTATGTGCAGATCATGGCACACAACTCAATTCCTTTTAGCAGAGTCTAGAAGCTCATGCATGGAAGTATTACCAAACCATTCTTGAAATTTCCATTCAGGCTCGGTGAGCATTAGGTAAGGCAGGATTTTAGCTCTTGCTTTTTCTGTGCTGTGCTGTTTGGTGCTTTTCAACTAAGGGAGCTGTAGAACGTAATTTCAGAGTCATGCAATGGAAGAGGAAAAAAAAAGAAAGTTTTCCCTTTAAACTTATTGGAGGATGAGACTTCTAGAGAAAAAAAAAACTACCCAGAAAATTAAAGGGATGGCCCACTTGAATAAAACAGTAAATAGTACTTGTAATCTAAAAAACGTGGTCACAACAGGAAAAATAAACCCAAAAAACTAGAAATCATTGATAGAATAGAAATCAGTTTTACCATGTCAAACAAAAGTAATTTTTTTTCAGCTGTAAATAAAAACCACATGATGCCACACTTATTTACATACTCAATTCTTACTAAAATACAAAGGAAATCCTGACTTCCAAGATTCCTTATAGGAGATCTAACCTAAGCCTACTCTTTTTCAGTAAGAGCATCTTCTATAGTCAGACTCATGGCATTTAAATCTACTTATGAGTCAATGAATTTACAGTATAATTTTAGCAGGCACTAAATACTGAGTTCATATTCTGAATCTACTGTCATCCCATACTGAGAAAGATTGTAATGATCATGACCTAGGAATTACCTATGCAATTTCTGTACATTAGCTTCTCTCCTTACATAGGTGAGAAAAATAGCTATGATAGTCAAAAACCCATCTAAAAGAAAAAAAAATAATTCCACACTTCATAGGTTGACTAGAGATAATTTTACATTATTTAGCAGTAATTGTAACAAAGCTACCATACTTGGCATAGTAGTGGCTTTTCAACTCATCAGGGACAAGTATAAAAATTCATGTAAATGTAACAGAATCCACAAAAAATTCTATTACATATATAAGAAAAATTTCAAAACTCTTATTAATAAAATGTGCAACTACAGAAAACTGGATTGCTGTCAACAAAAAAATCTGTGAAAGTGCAACATAAAAATATAATAATATCTAGGATTAATGACACAGATCATGACTTAGCTTTCTGTCACCAGATAACACTTCAAGGATAACAAAAAATTCCCATGCATGGCCCATACATATGAGATCTTGAAACTTATACAAGAAGATTTTCAACTCTTTTAATAACCAACTGCTAAAAGGTATCTTCAAATTAGAGGAAATGTTTCAATTTTTCAGTCTTGAATAGAGTTTTGTATATTTTAAAATATTGGCCCTACCCTGACACCCACGCATCCACTTTTCTAAAATACATCATAGCAAAAAATGATGAGATGGGAAAGAGATTTCACACAGTAATA
>VZSJ01002306.1:0-54469 GCA_013398405.1 Pheucticus melanocephalus | reverse complement strand
AGTAAAAAAATGGAAAATCTTTAGTTTGGTCTAATAAGGATGTCCTTCCTGGCAATTAGATCAGGCAATTAGTGGAGCTCTGCCTACTGATTATATTCATGTAATACTGTCAATGGTGAGGGAAAAACCTCAGATTCATGAGATCTCATGAGAGTCACCACTTTAAACACAACTACTGACACTCTGAAGAATAAACAAGTCAATCAGAACACATTTCTAGTGTCATCAGACATTAAGTGCATGGAGTAACCCCACAGGAATTACAATGATTTATGGAGTTAAGAAACAGGAGCTGTCCATTAACATGGAAGGATTTGCCAGTTTATTTAGTACAAACCTGCATTTTCACAGAGAAACAATCCGAGATATCTCAGAAGTGTTTCAGGCTCACATATATTATACTCCACAAAGTCATCCAGAGGAATATTAAAAGAAACAGAACTAAAACTCTATTTTACCTTTTTTTTCCCCTGTTCTCTCTCTGTCACCTGACCAGTTGGGTGAAATACCACTGTAACTCACACAGTCTACAACTAAAGAGAGGGGTTGTTTTTGCTTCTAATAAGTTCCTAATGGAGTCTGTGAGGTAGGACTGAAAGAAAAAAAATGCAACAGAACTGTGGAGCAAAACAGCACTTTAAAACACAGTGTAAAGGGTATATTGGAATAAAATTTCTTTTTTTCTTTTGTTTATCTAGTTCTAAAATTACTTGGTCCATGAGTCAGTCCTTGCATAAGATATGTCTGCTTCAGAGACCCCTTAGACTAAAACTGAGGTCTGACCTTTAGAGTAGTTACCAACCTTGACAATATAGGAAAGAGATTATTCCCTTTGAAATTCATTTCACTTAAAGCCTTTAATCTTCCAAGAATTAGAGTCTTCACCCTCATCTCCATATAGGCAGACTAGCAGTCTACCCTAATTCTCATCTCTAGCTTGACTGCATTCCAGCAATAAAACAGACTTACAGGGACCTGAAAAAGAAGCATCAGAAACCCATACTTCAGACAAGGCTATCTTACCCTACCTGTGTGGTGGAAAATGAGCAGTTGTGCTTCCAGAACACCTGAAATAAATAGGATCACTAATTCCTGGGTCAGCTGTTGTTTCTATTTCATATAACTAAATGCTGTAAGATGATAACAGCTTAATGGCCTGGTTTTCACTCTTTTAATGAGGTGCAGAAAAAACAAAAGCATCATATAAGTATTTTATTAGAAGCTTTTAAGGATACATGCTGTGAATGCTTGAATTGCAGCAGTCCAAACTGCGTGAAGATTGCGTGTTTTATACATAGACGTGTGTAAAAATGTACTGTTATATTTTAACATGATTTGACATAAATCTTACAGAGAAAAGTAGTGAAACCGACAGCTAAGTCAGTCTTTCAAGAAATCCTGACACACTCAGTGTCTGAAGCTTTTTTTAAATATTACCTCCCAGTTATACCGCAAACAATAGAGGCTTGAGGTCAGGAAAGCTTAACGTCATTTATGCATAGCCTTCAATGCACAATACAAAATATATTCAAATATTCCATTTTCTACTCTCGAAATCACTGTTTCTGACAGATGCTTATGTTCCTAAATACCTTTAATAATGAAGAATTAATGATTCTCCTACACAGTCTATTTCAATGGTATTTTCCATAGTAAGATTTTTAATTCTATGTAATCCATGTCTCTCTTGCTATAAAGTTGAAAGCGCTTAATTCTTGCCCGATTTGTCCTGGGAAAAAACAAGTTATTCTTCCCTCTTTCAGGAACTTATCACAGCAGATTAAGATATATAATTTTTTCCATCTTCCCTTTACTTTGAAATTATACTTGTTCAAATGTTTTCTCATGAAATGAGTTTGGTTTTTTTAACCAATCAGATATCTCAAAGTATAATGTCAAAAACACTACAAAAGTATTACAGGAGCTGAATAGAGATGAAAAATCATCTCCTAAACTATATATAGAATCACAGAATTATTCAGGCTGAAGAGACATCAGGACATCTTTTGTCCGATTTTCAACTCAGAGCAGTAGTAAGCTGTGAGGTCAGAGCACTGTGCTCAGGGCTTTATTCAGTCTGGTCTTGAATATGTCCAAGAACAGAGAGACTAAACAGTCTCTCTGAAAAACCTGTTCCACACTTTGACTGTCCTATGACTTTTAAGATCTTTCCATACATCCAGTCTGGACTCCTCTTGTTTCACTTTATACCTGTAGCCTTTCATTCTCTCTGATGCATGGCCATGAAGAGCCCAGATCCATCTTTTTGCTAACTGTCTTGCTGGCATGGGCAAGCTGCTGACAAGTTCTTCCAAAGCAGTCTCTTCCCAGTCTGAACAAGCCCTGATCCTCCATTCTCTCATCAAAGAAAAAATGCTCCAGCTCCTGACTAGCTTGGGGATCATCTGCTAATCCCAATTCAGCTAATTGACATCTTTCTTGTACTGAGGAGCCCAAAACTGTAAGCAGTAGCTAGATGAGGTCTCACAAGCTCTGAACAGCAGAGGGATAATCCTACTCCCTCAATTTCCCTATGACTACAGGCTAGATGCCACCTCTGCTGGCCCAGGTTAGATCCCTCACATATTTAATTTATCACAGGCCTTCAATCAGCACATGATCTATGCTTTTTCTCATCCATCCCAGCAGCTTTTTATCCATCTAGTTTTCTACCCTCCAGAGTGCAATGTTCAACACTAACAATGTAAAACTTATTTAAATCAAGGCAAATATTACCCATTTCTTTCTCCATGCTTACAAAACACAAAGTGATCAGGTTGGCCAGGCATGAATGGGAGCCTGACTGTTCCCAACCCCTGCATTCTTCCCCAGGGGCCCAGATCGGAGCTTTAGAACTCCATGATTCCCTCAGAAACTAACATGAGATGTCTATATAGTAATTTCCTGTACTGTCTTTTGGGCCTTGTTTGGAAGATGTGTGCAAAATTTGCTTTTCCCCAGTCACCAGATCATGTCCCAAATTCTTTATGCTTCATTCTGAAATAATTTTACAGCATCATCTTCAGTTTGCAATCCCTCCTCCCTTCCTTCCTTCCCCTGAATCATTACTGAATCAATTGTTCCTCAGTCTGTATTTTGTCTCTGGTGATTTTTATGCAAGGATATTCAATTTGTCTAAGTTCCACTACACCTTTTAGTGGTTACTTCTCTGCTCCTCAGGGTTATTTTGCATGCACAGTCTAGCCTCTACACACTCTTAATTCTCATCAGCTTTGTAGATGGCAAATTTATCTTGGCAAAATTTACAAATTTGCCTTTACAAAATTGATAAGAAATACAGGTCTCTATTTCATCACCCATCAGGTTAATGATAATATTGAATAAAGCCAGGTCTAAGCCCATAAAAGGATCCTTATGACCACACACTTTCACACTGAATGCAAGATATCTTTTCATTATAAAGAAAGCTCTGCCACCAACTTTGTGCTTTCTCTTTGTTGATACATCTAGATTAAACACAGATTAAAACACTAAGCAAAACAGTACCAAAATTCTTAGTCAGGATTTAAGGCATCTGTTTTTTCCTCTCCCCATAAGGCTACAAGATTAGAGAGCTTTGACATAATTTATTAAAAATATGTGAATTTCTACCATTTAATTTATTTTTTAGCTCTCATTTCTGAAGAAAAATGTTATAAGTGAGGTCACTTATCAGCAAACTAGAAGCATTATGTATTAATATTAGAACTATGTAACAGTGACATTGATTCCATCTATAACTTCTACAGCAGAGGTCTTAACAAATAAAGATTTTTGGCTTGGTCAGGTGAATGGTCGATAGAAGAAAGCAACAAGGGATTTTTTTTGTTTGTTTGTTTTGTTTTACATCACTGGGGAATATAGATTTCCTATGTTTTGACCTGGTCACTGTCATAGAAATTCAACAGGCCTATGTTGTAAAAGTAGCTAACCAAACAATCTTTTTGAGATATGGGTGACAGTATGATGTCACAAGAAAATGGATAGGCAAAAATAGAGACACAATAATTACTTACAAGCATTTTTTTGATTATGCAATTTTATTTTTTTATATCTATGGAAACTTATAATCCCCAAAATATTCCATTTTCCTTGTAAAATTTTAAAATTTTACAAGGCACTGTAAAATTTTTGTGGCATTGCAACAACAGCTTGCCATTTTAATTATTTGTTTCAGGTGAATAAAAATATTGCATATTTCCAGTTTAATTTAGCTCTTTCATTTCAACCATGAGAAACAAATTCAAAATTTCTAAAGAACTTGATTACCTTGGATTAGATTAATACTTCTGATTTTGAATTCACCATGTCATCAGGTTTATTCTTGGAAACCTGTTTTCAATGAGCTTGTTTCTGATGCATGCTCAGAAAATTAATGTTTTTTAAAATTATCTCAAATTGACACTAAAATCTAAGGAATTCCAAATTAATAACCAGTATTGAAAGGTGCATATGTTTGAACATGAGATTATAAAAACATGCCTCACCTATGCATTTGTAACCTAATCATCCTGCTTTCCCAAAACAGCATGTTCTATGTCTGTCATGTGTACTACAAATTACAGAAGGCTTTATAAAAAATAAAACAAAGACATTTACATTAGGCCAAATTAAACTTCCTAAACAAAGCGCAGTTTCTGCCAATTCACTAAATAGACAGCTGTTTCCTTCATGGTTTTACTCTAATGGTTCTTGTGAATCAGGGACTCTCAATCTGTGACCCATTCCAATGCAGAATGATGTGTTTTATCAGGACAAGAAACTGTGCACTTAGCACATATTTAGAGTATGAAAAGAAAGTTTTATCATAAAGAACAAATTTTCAAGTTTACATGAAATCAGAGAAAGAAAAGTTTATCTACAAATAATATTCAAGGCCAGTGTTTAGTTTCATAGCAACAGCATCATTCCTGACTAGCATGGTAGATGTATAAGCAAACTCTCTCTTCCTGTGTCATCTGTTTTATTGGCTGGATTTCTAGAGTAATCAAACATCCCAGTGGAATACTAGAAAATAAATGAACTTTCACTTCATCAAAGTAGGAAAAAAGCTAAGAAAGGAAAATAATTGAATTAAAATAAAAATCACCACAGAAAATCTGCCCAGGAAGACATTTCCAGTACAATCTCTATGAGCTAATTAGAGGAAACAGCTATCCTGAAGAGATGAAAAAAGTCTTGCTGGGGGCCTGTAAAACTTTACAGCATTGTTTAGGCAGCTATCAAATAGTCTGGCCTGAAGCAGTTGACGAACCAATATTCTCCTGATTGTGATCTTCTGACAGTACTCAGGAAGTGCTCTCTAGAAAACACTCTCTGTACATAATGACTGAATATAAATGTCCTAATGCCATGTTTTCCTGTCTGTTGGCAATCCAAAGATTTGGATTATCAAGAAAACTCAAACTACGTACACATATCTTCCTTTTCTTTGTTGTTGTTTTGTTTGTTTGTCTGTTTGTTTGTTTTAGTTTTCAAGACATAACATTGTGGCCCAACTTTATCCTTCACCTTTAGATTACAGAATCATCAAATGGCCTGGGTTGGAAGGGACCTTAGAGACCATCTCTTTCTAATCCCTATGCCGAGCGTATGGACACCTTTCACTGGACCAGGTTGCTCAGGGCCCATCCGACCTTACTTTTAACACTTCCAGGGATAAGGCATCCACAACTTCTTTTAACAACTTGTTCCAGTGCTCCATCACCCTTACAGTAAAGATATTTTTTCCTAATATCTAATCTAAACCTCTTTCAGCTTGAAGTCATTCCCCCTTGTCCTGTACATATCTATGTAAAAGATCTCTCTCAATCTTTCTTGATTTCTCAGTTTACTGCACTAATTATGCAATGGATTAGAGCTTTAGAAGTTTCAAACTCTTTTTTCTTCATAACACATGAAACTGATCACCAGCATTGTCAGTCATGCAGTACAGAACTCTGTGGACATATTCCTGTACTTCTTTCCCTGACAGAAATGCACAGAATTTTGAGTCACATATCTGTCACAGACATCTTTTTCACTAAAAATCCTTTCTTTAGGATTTTCCCTTCTGGGAAGCTGAGGTCTCAGGAAAAGAATGTAAACAATGGTTATCTGCTGCTGTGGAGTGCAACAGGTGGATTTTTGATTGGTCCATCTTGAATGCTTATAATTAACGGCCAGTCAAGATGGAGCTATCTCAGACAGAGTCCGACAGAGCTGCCTTTTGTTTTCATTTTTTCTTTTCTATTCTTAGCTTAACCAGCTTCTGAGGAAACCTTTTCTTTCTTTTTCTTTTTAGTATAGTTATATTGTAATATATATATCATAAAATAATAGATCAAGCCTTCTGATCATGGAGTCAACATTCTCGTCTCTCCCTCATCCTGAAAACCCCTGTGACCACTGTCACACATATCAGAATTAAAAACAAACAAACAACAACAAAAAAAAACAACAACAAAAAAAAACAAAAAACAAAACCAAAAAGAAATCAAAACCCAAAAGTTCTTGCTTCCCTGATTTTCTTAGTTTGCAGGGCTGTGAAAGGGGCTTCTTATGACATCACATGCATTCAGCTCTCTTACAAATGTTTTCAGTCCCTCTACACTGGCATTCTCAGTATAGAAGTTAAATATTTTCAATACATTGGTGGATAACATTTATTTCCAGGCATACTGGCAACATTTACAAACCTAACAGATAAATTCAGGCTTTATGGTGCTTATTTATCAGACTGCACTCATGCTATGTGTTTTCATTGTGAGGTTGTTCTTCAATCACCATGAATATTTGAGTTGAATACTTATACTTGAAAAAGTAGCTGAATTCAAGCAAAGGTAAAGGGAAATTCAATTCAAAGGCAAAGGGTTGCTCAGGAATCCACCAATTTAAAATGGGAAAGGTTAGTATTTTTTTTTTGTCTTGTATCTATTAAGCAAGGTTTTCAAACATATTTATAAATCTTAACTTTTAAAAGCAGATCAGGGCTTAGAAACAATGGGCTCAGCAAGAATCAATTTTTTTTTCCTTCTTTTGCAGGAAATGTTAAATATTCCTTTAATAGCAGAAATTCTTTTAAGATACGCTTTACAATTTCTTTCCCCTTTCAAAATGTGTTACTGTTAATTGAGAGAAGCATTTAAAAAATTTCCCACCCTCCATCCCTGAACAAAGATTACATGCACAGTAAGTTATAATCCTTGGCTTTGCAATACCACCCTATTAGGTTAAGAAGATGAATGTTCATTGCCTTTAATCCTTACCATGATTTACGAGGCTCTGGGTATCCTTTCCCCAGAGCATCTACAACTGTGTGGTTGTTCTGCCTGCTGCTTAAATTACAGAGACATCTGCAAAGTAAATTATGGATTGTTGTCCCACAATCAAGCTGCCTCCTGGTCTCTGCTGTAGTATTTCTTTGATAACAGCAAAAGACTTTTTTTCCCCTTGTTTATCACTCTTGTTTTTCCAGACTGGGTGATGCTATGACGACCTTGATTACTGCCTGCTCTGCTCACTTTCAACCAACATGCTCCACTGTAAAAACCCACAGCAAAAAGAAGGGGAGGGAATGAGCTGTGAGGGACAGAGCAGGCAGCTACATAATGTGTGTTTATCCATTAAGCTCTTCAAAGTTCACAATTCACAAATCTGGAGATTATTTTCCTCCTCCAGAAATATATGTAGCTAAACCTAACATATGAACACTTAGACCCATTCTAAATGAGGTGAATACATAGCTTTTTGTTATTCTACTATCTCTCTATCACATATTCATTAATATGCTGATTTCCACATCTCTACTTATGTGCACGTATCAATATAAACTTATCAGACACTTAGAGGGTTATCTAAACCATATGAAAAGCTGAGCCAGACTTTTAATTATGTGCTTAATTTTATAATCAAGCAGTTTAAAATTTTATTTCATAATAAGTGTAGTGAGAATGTAAACTCATTATCAACAACAAATCATATACTGAAGATGCCAAGATTTGTCTTTGTCCACACACAGGCATTCTTAGAAGATAGTCGACTCAGTGCTGATGCCATTAAATTTCAAAAAAAATTTAATAAAATAATTCTACATTACTTGCTCTCTATTATCCTTCTCATTACATTCCCTCACAGTCTACCTGAGTGTCCTGAAACAAAATGCAATTTAAATTACAATCCAGGTGTCAAAAAAATAATGTTTTAACGGCAAAGTTCACGGAAATATGTAATCAGACCATTTTACTAAGCAGAAATGATAGTCACATCCTAAGCTCTTCTGGCACATTTCCAGCAAGCCTAGTCAAGATAGCAAGTGCTGATCACATTGACATCAGAGAAGTTATTTTCATTTATTTGTCAGAGTTTCTGAGATATAATCTCAATTTCCTAATTTCTTTTGACTAGTCAGAAGCCCAGAGTTTTGTAAGTGAAGATGCATAACTGAAAATTGCTTTGTGCTCTTTGTCCCAAAGACAACAAAGACAGACTTGAGCAAACAAAAAAACCCCAAATCCTAGAATCCAGACACTTTTAACCAAGATTCATAGACCAAATTACTAAAAAACAATTATAACCCCAAAAATTCACCAACCTTTGCCATATTTTGGAGACTGTACTTTATACTCATTTAGGCTTTTACTTAAAAATACATTATAGCTAAAGTTATAAAATTTATACCTTCATATCTAATTGATTTCTTTTTATCCTTTAGTCATTCCCTGCACTAAATCACTGTCCAGAATATAGTAAAATCAGTTTACAGTACACTCCGTATGCAACAACTGAAGCAAACAATAGTGTATTAATAAACATGAGGAAGTCTATGACACTGGTTTTTACCTGTGTGAAAGGGTTCTGCCAAGGCATGCATTTGAAAGCAGACAAATACCATCTGACAAAAATAATACCATGCAAATACAAGGAAAAAAGCATCACCAAAATAAAGCTCAGAGAGAAAACTAGTTTCCGTCCTTTAAGAGGTACAGAATAGACTGCAAAGGTGCTTTTATTTTCTCCAATCTACATTTAAATTGAAATAGTCTGAAGAATGTAGCATACAGTACATCTCTCTGTAAATAGTGAATTGGTCTGTAGCAGTGAAATATCTCTAGACTGCATCAAGTATTTTTGTTGAGATATGCCAGCAAGGATAATTATAATCCTCAATTTCTTGAGCTCAGTTAAGTGGGTCTAAAACTAAATTCCGTTTAATATATAAATAACAGCCAATAAACAAATAAGAAAAAAATCCACCAACTAAAAAGTGAGAAGTGAATATGCCAAGTTTAACACAGAAAGTTCATCACAATTATTACAGATTTCTTTGAGATGACAGAGACATCTTTGTAAAAGTCTACCTGTGAATATGATGCCACATCTTCCAAGACCTTATACAAATGAAGTTCAGCCCTTAGCTGGCCTTATTCACTACAATCTTCAAAAGATTGGGTCACTAAATCTGTAACAAATATACAAAAGTTAAATTGTCATTGTCAGCAATTGTTCCTCATGAAAATGGGAAAAACAGCCAAAGCACATGATGTGTTATTAGAAAATCAATCTAGCATAAAAAAATATTAACAGATCACCACACATCACATTTCTCTGCCTCTTGACTGCATGTGGCAAGGTGAGGAGCAGGACACAGATGTCCCTTGAAGCTGATGGACCCCACTGAGCAAACACTCAGATTTAAACTACTCACATTCTTTATAGCTGTCTAAAACTTGGGGGATTTTACTGCCAGTAGGCATTACTGCAGAACATCATATTACAGCTCTGATTTGTATGCATTGCCTTGGCTGGGCTTCCTTTGTGTCAGCTATCATTCATCACAGCATGAAAATAAACATACAAAGACCTTTTTGAAAAGGATGGAGTAGCAATAATACGAGCTAGGGATATCTCATATAATGATTTGTTCTTTTCACAATGGTTTTACAGCAAATTTTGTCACTACTATAATCGTATAAATCAGTAGCATATATGGCAGGATTGCAATTTTTCTCTTAGATGCAATCCTGCAAGTCACAGAAGCAACTTCTATAACTAGTCCATTGTGATCTGGTTCCTATTACAGCTCTGAGACACGTTCTTATTTGAACCTCAAGCTGATACTTGGATGATGGGGATGGGGGGGAAGCAAAGAAAAAATACTGGAAAATATTTTCAATTACTTCAATAGGATGAAAAGTTGGAAGGTTCTTTGCTGCTTTTATTTATTGTCTAGTTGCCTGCATAATGGATTTTTTTAATGCAGATGGACAAAAAGCTAAATAAATAGAGGGGAAGAAAAAAAAAAAGAAATTAAAATATATATAGGATTCTAAACCTAAGACTAGAGGGATATCAAGAGAGAGATGGAATCCAGATACAAAATTATGAAACAAGTGAAAACTCAAGGGAAGACAAACAGCTGAGTTGGTGACTCTCTCTGTCTTCTTTCATACCCCAGGCAGTGTCCCTATCCAAGATAAGAGGTTACTAAAGAGAGACATAACACCCACTCTGAGCCAAACCTTCAGATTATATTAAATTGAAGCTTTTAAGAATGTACAAACTTGGGAGTTGCAGGTGAATTATGCCTGCAGAGGAGAACAAGACATTCATAAGACATCAACAACCCAAGTCTCGATACTTCAATAAAACATTAAAAAAAAACCTAATAATACACTACAACATAAACTGCATATATAAAAGTTATAAATATATAATTTCAATCAACGACAATTTTTTTATGTCTAAGACATTCCATTCATTGACAATGAACTTACTGTAGGAGTGACTGACTTCAATGCATACCTGGTACTATTCAAACACTCGGTCCACGTGGATGTGGTGATTCTATTTCACCCTTTAAATTGACCATACTTGTGAGGAAGGCAGCATCAGAAGCAAACCTACCTACTTAACAGGAGAATTCTTTTTTAGTTTCTTGCTAATGCAAACAGGATTTGAATCACATGATTTATTTCAAACTTACCAAACCAAACACATTTCCTATTCCTTTAAGAATTTACCTATGGTCCTTACACTAAAAAATTAACATACCTGCCAAAAACCAAACTTACAAACAAAAAGAAGTAGTCCAAAAGGAGAAGAATCCCAACACTGTACTAGCTGCTTGTATTGCAGAAACCCCTAACAGAAAACAGAAGTCGTAAACAAAACAACTTGCTCTTTGTCAGTGTTAGTTCCTCATGTTATTGGATTTGATAGCAACAATATTAACTGAATGGATCAATAACACTTGATATCAGTTCAAAAGCACCTGAAACATGCATCCAGAACTCCATACATCGCAGGGCTCTAGAGTCTGCTGATGTAAAAATAAATAAAGAACCTCATTAAAGCCAAGAAAAAAAAAATCCAGCTTTTTGGTGTTAGCATAGCAAGTTCCTAACTCCTTAAAAATATTCTTTAAATGCAGCATACAGCCCTAGTTATTCATTGCTTGGCACTTCTTACCAAAAACATTGGCAATGAAAAAGAGATCCCAATGACTCTTACTGCAAATTAAGACTGGAGTGGTTCTGTAAACCTTATTGATTTTTTTCTCAGTTGCATTGATTAAATTTGAAAAACCTTTTCTGCAAATAATCTAGTTTACTTAGCTGAAGGAAAAGTACAGCATGAAAACTGTAATATACAGTTTGCAATAATCATCTAACCTGAGGAGACTGACTGGGAACTATGGTGCCATTGAGTACCTTGGAACATATCCACATTCAGAGAACATTTTGAACACATTTACAAAACAAAGTTAAAGCTGTCAGGATTATCATCTGTGAAACTACAAAAAGTATCAAGTGAAAAAAAAATGCACACGTTTGGTGAAATATCATTTTCATTTACAGATATTTTTCACAGTAAAATATTTAAGTAGAAGTGACCTAAATTTTGTTACAGGAAATTATAGTCCCTTACTCTCTTTTGTTTTGCAGGTGGACTGAATTTCATAGTGCTTTTCTGTCTGTGCTCCCTTGCCCCCATTGGGAAGAGGTGGATCAGAACAGCAAACGATAGTGATGATTCATCCTTTGTGAACCTGGCATCTGGGCCTATGTTTTAAGGGTTTTTTTCACATTCCCTTTATATCAACATTTATTCTCCAGAAACAAATGTCTTTGGGCAAAACACTCTCTACACACAAGGTCATTCAGAAAGAACTTCATTATAGACTGAAAGCCTCACTTCTCCCTGTACTTCTCAATATTCTTAGTTATTCATTTTACTGCAGTAGTGTGTTTACAGATATTTGGCAGTCAAATACACTCTTCAAAATCATAATAGTCAATTTTGTAAGGAACAAAAATTTCTTTCTGGGTTTATTTGATAAATATGCTTCCAACACAATTATGCAACAATGCACAGCTAATGATGCTTTCATGTTTACTTATTGACAAGTTAATAATAAAACAAACAGCATTAACTCTTTTGCTGAATTCTGGGATTCCTGTGGTGGAATTCAATAATAAAGCTTTCATGAATTGCATCACTTCAGGGTAAGTCTTTGCATCCACCCCTGCGTTTTCCCTGTTTCTTTTGCCTGCAGTAGATGGAGGTTGTTTCCTGACATTGCTGGCACTCTGAGACCCACTCATTGCACTAAAACAACCTACAGCATTTGCTATAAAATTATAATTTTTCTTCACCCTTTTAGCACTTCATATTTTACAAAGACATATCTGAGAGGATTCCAAAAGACCCTACAAAAGTCCAGTGTATTTCTAAACCAGTTTTTTCTGCATGGAAAGAAGAATGCAGCAACCTCTGAATCAGTGTCTTTTAATGTAGTTTTTACAACAACATGAGCTTTGAGTTTTAAATGGTCCAATGTTATTTTTATTCTCTCCTCTGTTTTTTATTTTTACTCTGGAACTAAATGCTACACAAAAATCTCTACTAGTCAAGTCCACTAGTTGGACTAGCTACAGAAAAATGAGACAGGGATTAATTATGGTTTAAATTCTAGGGCTTTGGGAGGGCCTCCAGGTGAGACAGGGTGGCTGTATTTGTAAGAAAAGGAACCTAATACCTTACAGTGACAATACACATTAAACAGTCAACCTATAAATTTTAAGACATTTAAAAGAAAAGGTGATAGAGAAATAGGCAAGAATAGACACATAATTAAATTAAACTAAATCCTATAAAAGACATGGGAATACAAGCATGCTGAAGCAATAGAATTCCTCCTGGTTTGCTCAGGATTCAGAAAACAGACTGAAGAAACTGCCAAACCTAAAAGAAGTCAGAAGAGTGACTGCCTGAGTGAGCAATATTGCCACATTCCCCACAGTTAAAAAGAATGAAAAATAATGCATAGTGAAGGAGATGATAAATACAACTTTTACTTAGAAAAGTAACAGGAGGACGAATCATACAATTGTTTAGGTTAGATAAGACCTTTAAGATCATCAAGTCCAGCCATTAACCCAGAACTACCGAGTTTGTAATGCTCCAACATTTTAATATGACTCTGTGGTTTTTGAGATTGCCAGCAACCAAAATGATTTCTTACAGAATTGTACTGTACTGGTTTCAGGTGGCATTAATTATTAACATCAGGTCATCCAATTAAGGAGGAAGAACACAACCCAACACAGACAAGCAGTTACAAATCTTTAGCAACTCAATTCAGGTATGAGTCATCCATTCACTTAAAACAGGCCAAGCACAGCTCCAAGGTCAAACAGATTCATATAAATTACTTGAATGACAGTTTTTTCTGTGAATTACAAGTGACAAAAACAAATAAAACAAAAAAAACAAAACCCACATTCTTTCATACTAAAAATGGTGAAAACAATCCATGAGAATGAGAAATATCTTTATAAAGGTGAAAAGAGTTGCATCACATACAAAATTTTCTCTTTTATTGAGGTCAATGAGAAGTGTCATGTGGACAAAACAGATGGCTTCAATTCCTTAACAAGAGCCTTGACAGGGTGTTGATGTTTTCAATGTGCCAATGGACTGCAGCTTCTCCTATCCCTCACAGCCCAAAACACTTCCTAAGATAAGCATGTAAAGAACTTTCTCATCCTTTTCTTCTTTAAGCCCCTGAAAATGGCACTAGCTATTTTTGCAACATGAGTACCAGCTTGCTAGAAAGTGGAATGAAACCAATCACCCATTTCACACAGCAATTGCACTGCTATCAGAGAGTAATGATTTTCAGTCACTACAGTCTTAGCTTGAATCTGAACTACCGGCTCAAAGGTCAAAAGCTTTATAACCAATTATCAATCTCCTGGTCCATCCAGACCCCTCTATTATCTTGTTTTCCTTTTGAAGATTAATGCTGTTGCCATAGTTTAATCAAATAAGCCTTTGGCACTGACATTTACCTCCATCCTACAGCTCCTTCTTCACAGAAATGAGTCAAGAAAACCATAATAAAATTTCTTCTATAAATATTACTAAAAAATTAAATATTGACTGTTCAAGATTTGTCTAGGAATTAAGACAAAGAACTCTGTCACTACACTAAATTTATTTCATCGTTTCCTAAACATCTATATTTTGTCTGAATTTTTAGACAGGATTTCATGTGGTTTCAAATACCAAGAATGCAATATGGCATCTAAAAGTATTTGGGCTTACCATTAGGCAGTCAGAATTTTCACAGAATTCTTGGGATACATAGAAAAATCTATACCTGGCCTTCTGACACCCATCTTGTGGACTCTGATCTATCTGCCTTAATCTCCTTTCCCCATAAAGATATAATTTAGCAGAAGGATAAGCATGACAGGATTATCTATGATCATGCTAGACTATCTGTGATACTAGCCAGTTTATTGCTATCTCCAGATCAAAAGTATAGTGATTTTTCTAGGTAGTTTTTTTGGTCTTTCTCATGTCCTTTTATATCATACACATGCCTCAAGAGAAATGAGATGTTCTTTTTAAAGTTCTAGTAAAGAAAAAAAAAAGAGTTTTAAGATTATTTCTAAATATATATGGCTTACTTCTTAGAATAAATCATCACGGACTCAAATATTTTACATCTTTTTCTTTTGGAATAGCTCACACAACACTTGTGCTGCATGCCTGTTTCAGGAACAACAGGGAATTGACGAATAATTTGCTATACATAAATTCTTCTATGAAATCATACCATATGTCCACTTGGTTAATGGCTGTAAAAAGATAATTTATCCAAGTGGAAAAACAAATGGGTATTCTCTTAGTTTCTCTCCATTCCCTCTCTGAGAACCCATTTACACAGACTCATAAATGTACAAATACAATGTCTTTCCACTACATAATTGATTTTTATTACTTTTTTATAATCTAGCATGTTTTTTATAGTTACTTTTTCTTTTTTCCAGTAACTCTAATCGATTTATTTGATAAAAATATTAGAAGTCTAAATTAAGGGAAAAAAGGAACATTGCCCCTACTATCAATCTAACACTACTTCCATTAAGCACATGGACAATGTAAAAATGGAATAACATTAAAAGAAATATAATGTAATGAAGCCATATGTTCTTATTTGATATAGTACATTACCACGCTTTTTCTAGTCTTATTAGTCTAACACAACAGATACAAGTTGAATTCATAAGGTGGCCATTATCCAGCACATTTAAATACTATCCACCCCAAAATTTATTTTTAAATTAACAGTGGGAAATATTGAAAATATCCCATTTTGAAAATGGGATGACCATGCAATTTTGTACCCTCCTCAGATCTATTCAGCAGAGGTTTGAATGAACAAGCAGCCTGCCTCAGTTTCAGCCAGGCATCTGTAGCCATGATACAGCATCTACTCATGTACAGAGACAAGCTCTCTGAAGAGAAGTTAAGCCCAGCTGTACAAGGGCAACTTTATCTTGTGTTTTGAAAACCTCTCAGGATTTGAGATAATTTTTACTATCACTTTATAGCTTGAGGAAACCAAAATTGCTTGCTTTCTTCCACAAACCACTGCCAAACATAGTAGTTTTTTGCAGTGCGCTGCCTTTTATTTTTATTTCTCAGAAGTCGCTGTCTTTCTTTCATATTATCAGAACCCAGGGTTTTCACTAGCAGTGCACTTGAACCTTTCTAAATGTTCAAAAATGTATGTTTTCTGCCCATTTACAGGTCTTGGGTTAGACTCCAATGCAGAAAATTAATTTTTCTGCACAACAGCTTTGAATTATACTTTACAATTATGCTTTTCAATTTTAAAATTGAAAAAAAAAAAAAGAAATCCTTGTTCAAAGTATCTGGTTATCAGTTATGTCTTATAACTAGGTTATTTCTTTTTCTTTTATCTCTGTGGTAAGAACTGATCTAAGCACTTCTATTAAACATAACAGTGTTAATAGTGTTTTATTCCCCCATTACATGCACAGCTTCACCGGTCATGACTGTTCCTGGGGGTTCTAGGCTCCATTTCTTTTTTATAAGGCTTTCCACAATAGACATTCCAGCTTAAAATTTTATGTGGTTGCTTTTGGCAAGTAGAATTTCAAAGAGAGTAAAATATTTTGGTATATTTATTTCTGAAGTTATTTCTTGAGAAAAGGGAAAACAGTTGAAGACCTAAAGATATAGGAGATGTAATTTTCAGGTTTTAAAGACAAAATATTCTCCAAAAATAAGAAACTATAAATAAAAGAAAGGGTACAATCTCAAAAGATTTTCCATTTTAACAGCTCAGCTGGCTCCTCTATAGTCTCGAAATTGCATTGTTTAAAAGAAAAAATGCATCACTAATTATCATAGCTTAAAATCCCACATTCCCAAGGAAAATTCACTTCATTGAGTATCAGTGATTCACAATTCAGTCTATGAGATTCAGCTTTTATGTGATTTAGGCATTAGTCGCTTTACAGGTAAGTATTGTAGAAGCTTAAGGCAAAACAAAAAATACTGTGGTCTAAGGATATATGTGAAGCCCAAGATACCAATGCAAGGTACATTTTTTACATACAACAGCATGTGCAGGTAAGGCAAGATCTTATTTTGAGGAGGCTGTGTAACAAAATTCTGTGGTTAAGCCTAGATTCATCCAAAAGCTGGTGGCTGTAAGTAAGGTAGGGATCAAAACTCTGCAGACTCAACACCTAAATCTGGTCTCAAAAATGCAAATTCTCTTAACCTCAAGGGCAGGAATAGCAGCTATAGGCAGGACAATAGTTTACCAACAAACAATGTTTCCATACTTAATTCTTGGCAGATTGCAGATAAATATGTCCACTTTTAAGAAAAAACTAGAGAAAAGAGATTCTTCCCTTCTCCCATCAGAAAACAGTATACCACTAGAAGGTGTTTGTATGTAAGTCACCAAGATGTCTATGCTATAAATGAAAAGATCTTTCATTAATAATTTCCTTAAGATTTTCTTAATTATAGGAGTTTTACAAATGTAAAGTGGAAACAATAAACATGTAATTTTAATAGCTTAAAATCAGGTTCACTGCATCACCTGAAGTATTAGTTCTCAATATAAAGAAAAATCCTAACAATCCCTCCAAAAACATCCAATTACGAAGAAGACTAATAGAAATCAACTAACAAAGAACACTTCAAAATCCACTTAGTTCTTTCAAATTACCTTCTTCTGTTCTGGAGTTTATAACACATAATGTTGCTGAAAAAACACCTGTGAAGATAAAGTCCTGTGAAATTATTCCAGCAACATAATGGCATTTGGAAGTCATTGAGTAGCCCAAATGTCCTCTGGAGGATCTGAAAAAGTGGCAGCAGAAGCCCATTTCGCTGTAATGCCAACAGCCAAAACTACACAGATGTACCAGGGAGAGAACAGGTAGTCCTAATATAACCCCAGACTCCTTTTGTCTGTGTTCCTTCTCCAACTACATGAAAAATGCAGTGGCAATAAAGGGCTTTCTACAATGAACTGTGTAAGACTTTCACCCTTATTGACTATTTTGAGAAATATTAAACAAAGATAATGGAATTCTGAGCTGGGAGGACCAGGAGGAGGGGGCAGTCAGGGTGGGAAACTAAGAAATCCCCAAATGCATGTGAAATTTCCATAAATCAGTAAGGTTTTATTTGTCATTTATTCCTTTCTTGCAAAGAGAGTGGAAATCGAGTGTTCTAATTACAGGTCATTATGATTTGCACTGACACAAACTATTAAGCAGCCAGAAACTACGCTCAACAATGTAAAATCTTTGCTTTTAGTTTTATAGAATATTTTTATTAATCTGAACTATAAAAGATCTTATTACTTTATTGAAATTTAACATTTTAATCCATAAAGTTCACAAAGCTTTATATATCTTTTTTGCATCTATGCAGTTATATGTTTTCACATGAAATTCATAACATGTAAAAAATGTGAATCTTGCAAAAAAGTTAGGAACAGGAAGCTATATTAACTCTTTCTTATGAAACTATTCTCCCAGACATTGACATAAAATACAGTAAAGTTATAACAGTAGCATATCACCTTGTTATTGTCAATTCAAGGGCACACTTGGAGATTCAGATGGTTGGGAAAAAGTCCACAGCTGTGCTAAGTGCTATGTCCTATTACAATTATATGACAAGCATAGTAGTAATTTTACATATGAATATACCTACTGCAGAGCATGAAAAGTTTATGATTCACTTAACTACCAAACATCGGAGGAACACACTATGCATAAGGGAAAAAAAAAAAAAGAAAAAAACAAACAAGAGATTTTGGAGCAGAGGCAATGTTCTTGTTTCTCAACAGAGTAAGAATCACAATCCTTTATGTCTGCAGCAAGTCACTGAGATGAGAATAATTTAGCTTAATCCACCTGGAACAGCAGAACAAACAAACACAAACTGCACTCTTCTCTCTGTTTCCCTAGTTCACTGGAGCAAGCATCAGTGTCAGTAACAGCATTGTCTGAAGCTAGGAAGTCAAACTGAAGTGCTTAATGAAACACTAGGCACGTCCTTGCAGTTCTATTAAAATACAGCTCCTGAGCCAGGTTTCTTCTCAGCTCTGAGTGATGCACCCATTACCAATGCTCACAGCATCCAAGATCAGGGAGGATGTGATGGTCCTCTAATGATTTTATCTTCAAGAATATGGATATGAGACAAGAAAGAGAACTGGAAAATAACCCTATTTTTGATTCCTTTCTCTTCTCTGTGCCATCATATACTTTGTCAAATCAAACCTCTCAGACAGATTGGAAGCAGGAGCAATACACCTTTGGCACTGAGACTGGCAACTCCATAATTCACTAATGATGGAGAACACATGAGCCATGAATGGATGCATTTTGGCCAATAGTGAGTAAACAATTAGTGATAATCTGGGAACCCCATTTAAATTTGACTCCTACTCCCAGTTAGGAGCTAGGTATAACCCTAATTTTCACATCAAAGGGATGTGTAATTGAACATGTGTGAACACTACACAACTTACATAGAGATACATGACCTACAGGGAGGGACCCATCCTTGGTGAGTGAGAATCCTCCTGCACATGACCTGCCACGTGCTTCTTCATGCATTCAGGTTATTTCAAAGCTATCAGCTTGGACTTCACTAGTAACTTTTATTTCAGGGCAAACACAGGTTCTATTATCTTTGATTAAGCAACCAGTCTTTTAATCTTGTTCTTAGAGTATGATTATGCAATCTTTGTACTAATCTAACTACAGAACATACACACACATCCCCTTCTCCTTCACCTGTTAATAGTAAAAGCAACACTTGCTCATTTTATTCATGTGCATTTCACTATAAACCTTGCCAGGATTCAGGGTCTATCCTCTCTATTAATCTGCCAGGATGTTTGCTCCGAAGTAGCCAAATTTACACACATCATCCACTTTGCAGTCAGAAAGAGCAAAATTAGTGGGCTGGATTTCAACATAACCATGGTAATTTTGTCCAGTATATTATTAGTATATCTTAATTTCCTGTTATGAGTGATGAGAAGGGATGGAAAGTCACTGTATCGCTATGATACATACCATATGAAATCAGCTTTGATCAAACAAACCTATCATTATTTTGTCATCACTTGATGGAAAAAAAAAACTCCTCTAAAACCCACTAAACCTCTAGAAGTTTCCTGGAATTTTTTTTTTTTTTTTTAATTCCTTTCACTCATTTTTAGTCAAAGAATTTTTTAGAAGTGCCATTGACAGCCTGACTATATGAGTTTTTCTTGGCATATTTACTAAGATCACATTCAATAGGAAAATGATAGCCAGTGCTTCATCTGTCACATCTATTTCACATTAGCAAAGGTTTTATTTGGCTACAAATAAATCTATTTCATCTAACTCTGATTATTTTAATAAATTTATTCTCCTATTTTTAGTTCACAAATGAGGACAGTAGGAAAAACCTGACACTGGTTGAAGCTTTTGCCATACTGTTGAATAAAATTGATGTAACAGAGTGGCCAGTGAGAGTCACAATTGGTGGAAGAGGATGATGCTTCCACCATATTCCTCTCATCAGCATTCAGGTACCACAGGAGGGTTCTCAGTTATTAGACTGCTCCTGAGGCAATTACTAGTGTTGGTCACCAGAAAAAGGAAAGGGCAAAGATCTGCACTCCTCAATTCTGGAGTAATATTGACCTGAGTTAGTTTGTCTGCAAAGTGACAGAGATGCTATTCAGCACACTGGTATGACAATTATTGGCAGAACTAACTCATTTTATTATTTATTTGAAAACTAGTTGACAAAATTAAGTTAAAACCAAAACTTCTTATTTAAAAAATACATTCTATTTGACAGGCATTTTCTTAGACAAATTTGGAACTTGTAAATCAGATTGTTCTATGGACTACTAAATATTTCAACTTCAAAAATATCTCTTTACTTACAACATACAGTTAAGGTACACATCAGATAAAGGTCAAATGATACTATCTGTAAAACCTGGTTGACATTTCTTAAGGTTTACATTTACATTCAGATTGTATTTTACCCCTATCTGTAAGATGACATAAAAAGATCCCCTGAAAGTCCCCGGTTCCCTAGGACTACATTGATTCTTTCTGACACTGACTATCCAGGAAAGCAATGAGTTCTAGAAACACATACAAAAAGAGGAGCTGAAAATGAAGATTTGAAATGTTTCTAATCTTAGTATTAAAAAATCAAAACCCCCAAACAAAATAACAAAGGTTGGGAGCTGCAAACAAGATATTGTAGAAAACTGCCAAAGCCTTGTGCAGCTGCAGTGTCAGGTGGGACATTATGCTGTATGATGGCAAAATAGTCAATTTAATACTTAATACTTTTGTTTTCTCATAAGATGTAATCTAGCAGTAATTAATCCTCATGTCAGGAAAAGATTTATCTGAAACATTTGTTAGTAACTGGTAAAAACACTGTCCTGGTGTTGTGGTCTGAGAGGAAGTGAGTTTTTGGGATGCTGTGGTCAAACCAATAGGTGCTCAGATTTGAATACTGGCACCTGGTGTGGCCACTGGGGACATGGATATGCCTCTGAAGAACAGGGGGGTTAAAAGCAGAGCACTCCCAGGAAAATCGTCTCTTGGGTTCCGGCAGGGAAACAGGTCAGAGCTCCCTTGGCCCAGCTGCTGCAGCTGGGCGGGGTTAGGGGAAGCCATGCGGCCGGGTGAGGTAGGCCCGGGGCCTTGGACAGAGATGGGAGGTGAAGAGGCCCTTGCAGGATGGAAGGGTGGAGGAACATTAGGAGGCATCGGGCAGCCACCCCCTGCCAGGAGAGAGAGAGAGAGAGAGAGAGAGAGAGAGAGAGAGAAAGAAAGAGAGAAAGAGAGAAAGAGAGAGAGAGAGAGAGACCTGGTGCCTGTGCCACCTTGAAATTTGATAGCGGGGGGGGGGCTGCGGCGAGAAGGTGCCCAGCAGGGCAGCGTGGGAGCTCTGGACAGGCAGTGACTGAGATTTTTAACCCTTTTCTTGAATGATAGAAACCTTACAAATGCTGATCCTCCTGGAGCTGAATGAGAAGAGAGATAAGAGATGAGATAAGAGGAAATGGGCCATGAGAAAAGTGGAGAATAATCTTAGGTGGTAGGAGATGATGGAGTAGCCTTTTGGCTGGACTTTTCTTGGATAGCCATGGACGGAACCGTTTTCCCTGTGACACAGAGACTGCATTTAGGGGGAGGCAATGGCTCAGAGCCAAGGGAGTGCAGTGATGTTACATGAAGGAGTGCGTGAACAGAGGACGGGTGATGAGGGTGGTTGGTGCCCTCGCTCTTCAGTGAAAGAGAAGATCTCTGTTCTTGAGACCCCTCGGCCTCAGGGGGTGGAATTTGGGGGGGACAGGTGTCCCAAAAGTGAGAGACTGTGCTCTTTTTGGAACTGGACAAAGCACCCTTAAAAGGAGAACCCTGGTCCATGCGCAGTGGTGAGAGCACTGGGCATGGAAGGAAGATGTCAGGATGGCAAAATGTTCTCTAGGCAATGCCACGTGTGACAGGAAACACACGAGGTCACAACTGTGTTTCCTGGGGAAGCCTATGGCACAAGAGGGACTCCTCACTCCTTGATGAACTGAGAATTGACTATCTAAAGGGTGATGATGGATTGAGAGTTGGTGATCTGAGGGATGGATGTATTGGAAATTTGGTGGGGGGAGGAAGAAATGTTTTTGAAAGGTTTTCATTCTTTCTGTGTGTTTCTTTTTACATATAGTTATAGGTTAATAAAGTTTTCTCTTCTCTATTCCTAAGCTGGATCCTGCTTTGCTGTATTTCTGATCCCATCTCACTGTGGACACCAGGGAGAAGGTATTTTCATGGGGCCCTGGCATTGTGCCAGCATCAAACAATGACACCTGGAGCCTGTAAAAAACCAAAGCAACTAGCTGTTTCCTCGAGGGCTGATCAGGATGGATAATAATTCATATCACATGTTTTTCCTTCACATTCTCTTGGCAAACCACAAGAGGTTTTGGGATTCATTGCAAGACAGGCATGAAAAATAACTTAAAAATAAATTTAAATAATAATCTAGCAATTTACACGGATTTTTTACAAAATTATCAATTTAACAAGGTTAGTTTACTGAAATTTTCTCTAGTTGGGGTGTTAGTCTTTGAGTGTAGAAAACACCTCAAGTAAAACTTCATAATTGTAAAGGTATTTCTCAATTATATTTCATAACAGTAAGAACTCTTACCATATTCACAAGTCTTTCCATACACAAAATACATTAAATTACATACAATTAGTATCCTGGAACTAAACCAAACCACTGATTTATGTTATTTCACTTCTCAGATTCTATGTTGGTTTTTTTTCTATTTCAAATATACAGTATTTCCAACCAACCATGAAACAAACTCCAAACAAAAACAAACCCCACCACGATACCTTTCTGGATGTAGAGGTACTTTATTTTCGGCCTTTTTTGGGTAGACAAGTTAGGAACTAATCCCATCATTCCAGCAGGCATCATGAAAGAAATTAAAGTGATTAGATGCTATCATATGGTTTTACTTTTGTAAAGCTGAGGTTTATAACTGCTAACGCAAGCATTACCTCACTATTTTCTTACTTTAATGAAGATTTTTTTTTTAGGAGTTTAAGGCAAATACAAATTATGGAGAAAACCTATTGCAGTCAACTGTGTCACTATTTTCTTATTTAACACAGCAAAATTAACAAGAAATCAAAGCTGAAGTTTAGAATCCTTTAATGTGATTCTTAGATCACCTGGAGGTAGTTTCTTCATACTGCAAGAGCTACATTGCTTGCAAAAGCAAACAAATCCTGTCCTCCAAAAGAAGAACCAAACAACAAAGCCAGAAAATGCACCTGTGTAATAATTTGTAAAACTTTTCTTGACACTAACTATCAAAGGAGGAGCTCTTATCTAATGGAAGTTAAAATACAGATACAGTGTGAGGTGTGGTTTCCAAGGAACCCATCGTTTGACATTCAGATGCCAGAAAAAAAAAGAAAAAAGAAAAAAGGAAAATGCAGCAGCCACAGCCACTGTCACCACAGTGGTATTGTGAATTGGTATTCTGAAAGGAAGCACTACTGACACGATGTTACACAGGCTATCATAGTTACAGGCCAAGAGAGTAAATTAAAAACAGTATGATAGCTGTCTTCACATTTTTACAAGCCAAGCAACATGATACTTGAGATTGGGTTCTGTTTTAGCAAGACATTTTTACAAGCCTGCTGCTGTGAGTAAACTGAGTAGTCCTTGTGCCTTTGCTGCTCAGGGGGGCAGCACAAGCTCCGTGTACAGCCTCCTCTCTGAAGTTTTCCAATTACAACAGGAGCCCATGGAGTTTACCCATTGATAAAGTCTTCTCACAGAAGGATTTAAAGGATAGCTTTTCCGCAATCTTCTTAGATCTATTTTCTCTCATCATGTCTGAACTTCCTTAGAACTAGATTGGCTCTCTTTCTTCATTAAACTCATGAACTACAGCTACCATATCTAAATGTTTCTGTGCATGAAGAATGGGATCTAATGATATATTCTGAGACAAAGAAGTCTCTTAAGTAAGTAGATGTGGACAGCATTAAATATGTAGTATAAATATGGTGCACTTACATTGTAGAGACATGCTGGTCTTAAAGTGGACTGTTCTTCACAATATTTTATAAATTGCATAATAGTAAAAGAATAGTTCTTTTTTTCTTATTTTGGTAATCTGAGAAGAAACAGATAATAACACAAATAACTGATAAATATTAATTCAGTAGATAGACAACATGCCTGGACTGCATCTTTGCAATAAGGCACTACAGGTTTTACTCTGTTCCTCATAATTAATGTGTTCCATCTATGATCAGTTACTTGGAAAATAAAATTATAACCCAGATTCCTTCCTCTGTGCTTCCTTGTATGTTTTCATAGAAAACTAACCCCTTTAGTTTTGTCAGGGAAACTGGTAAGGAAGACAATGAGAAAAAAAATACGTACTCAACATGTAGACATTTTGCTACAAAAGATGAAATGACAGTGAAAGTGAAAACGTCCTCATCATTCCCCAAGTCTCGAATAAGTCTCATGTGTGACTTACTCATTGATGAAGCTTCCAGAGCTTTTGCTATGATTAAGGACATCAGTTTATATGTGTTCCAAAATACTAACTTCCTGCTATCATACAAAATACAAACTGTTACCTGAAAATTGTAGTAACAAGTTGCATAGCATTATAAAGAAAGCAAAAAGCTAAATAATTGCATTTTAATTAGAATCCTTGAAATCAATCAACCAAACATAAAAGAACTCCGACAAGAAAAGAATTGTACAAATTCCTTGTTTACTTGTGCCACCTACTGGGTATTGTTGAATGATGACAAAAATTGGGCAAAAGCACTTTCAGTTTTCTGGCAGAATTCTGGCAGAAACCAGTCTATACATACTTCATTGTAAATTAAACTGATATCTGGTTAAACACTTAGGGTACAAGTTCTCAGAAAATGTTACATTTACAAGTATTGCTTCTCTTCTGCTTCAAAACTTCAATGAAAATAAAGAACACATCAATCTACCTTGAACAACTTCTCCATTCCACCTTGGTCATTCTTCCAAGGATTTTTGCTAAAATTAGTAAACTGAAGAATCCAACATGTATTTGGTATATGCAAAGAATCCTCTATATCTTCAGAGCACATACTAAAATTTAATATGCTGGGTGTGTCTTTTTTCTGAACAAAATACATGAATGAAAGTTTATTTTTCGGTTTCCTCTCTGGAGAAATGCCCTCTAATTAAAGGCATGCTTGCATGTTTCCTCAGAACTATTACAAAATATTTAGCATACTCAAAAGATAGAAGCCAAAAAATTTAATTTGAAAACAAACCCCATATATTTTAAAGTTTGGTTTTACAGATAGTAAATTAAAGTTGAAGCTTATCAGGTGGATTTAGAAGACTGTGATCCAAGAGTAAAACATATGTGCTCTGCGTCACATGACTGTGCATGTTTCCATTGACTCCATCCAGCCTTGAAAACTACTTCTACTAAAGAACTTTTAACTGCTTACAAAGAAAAAAAAGCCCTCTGTCTTCATAGAATTTTTTTCTGCAAGAATATGGCAACAATTGACAAGGAATGACAAGGAATACTCTGAACACAGAAAAGTACTACAAATTGTTCTGCCTGCACATTCAAAGGAGCATAGCAAAATCACATCCAAGCTAACAGTTTTACCCCTTTTTGGAAATCTTGAATTAACAGTATCTTCAGCAAGTTTCGCTGAAGGCACCTTGTTAGCGCTAGAGGCCAAATGGTCAGGCCCTGCCCAAACAAACCCCCTGTACACTTTGTCACCAGAGTCCACACATGGCACTGACTGGGCTGTGAATCAATTGGGTTGCTCCTTTGGCAAACACATTCATGAGGTTGCAGAGGACCTTGGTGTAGAAATCAAGTGTGCATCTCAAAGAAATTTCATTTTAGGGAAAAGTAACCTCTGATTTGAGTTGTACTTTAGAGGAACTACTATAGCAGGGATGACCTGGGCCAATGGAGGAGGGGTCCCACAGGAAAAACTGGACACATGTAGCTGTGATTCATCCTGAGTCATCTTTGGTATACAAAACTTCAACACAGTATCTGCTTTCTCCTGTCTTGAATGCCGCAGTCAAGTGAGACTGGAAACAGAGAGGTGGAAATTTATCTACAGAAAAACATGGATGTTAAAAAAAAAAAATCCCATGAAAGAATACTGAGCATTCTATAATTATGTTGTGTGTAACAATAACATAGCTCATTATTCCAAAATAATTCCAAACTCTAATTTTCATGTGAAACCAATTGGCAGATGTGTCACACTACCCATACATGTAGAACTTTACGTTCTTCTGCAACAGTCCAATCTGAAGGCTCTTTCCTAATATCAGAGAAATAGAAGTATCTGAAGGATTTTTATAATTAAGTACATCAATATAAATTTATACTCTCATTCTCTTGTCAATGTCTTGACCAAATATAGACTGTCTCAATAAGATTGAATCTAAATTTCTCTTTCTAATTTAAAAACCAAAATCAACCAAAAGAACAAACAAAACAAAAAATCCTACCCCAAATAAACAAAACTTAAAAAAATAATAACAAACAAAACACTATAAAACAATCAAACGCTTTGACTTTTTTTAAAGCCTGAAAACAGCAAGGTACTGTACAGCTTACAGAAAACAAATGAAGTGTTTTTGACAATCTTTATATAAATTTAAGTGACATTTTTATAAAATTATCTCCTTGTTAAAAACTGAAGCACACTGTGTAAACTTGCCTGTTGCCAAAATATGGGGCTATATACCAGCTGTACAGTGCTTAAGTAAAGACTTGATCCTACAATACTTTAGCATTCATCTAAACTAAACGTTACATTATTAATATGGAGAAAATTAAAAGCTGTGGTGATAAAGAATGAATTGTTTAAAATTTAAAAATTCTAACTTTGTTAGTAATGAATGAAATGATGAATCCTGGCTGGAATTCCCCAAGGGTGGACAGCTGTAATACTTATATACCACATGTCAACAGCCAGAGGATCACTGAGTGTGGCTTGAATTTCATGCTTCTGTACTTTCCTGTTAGAGCAGTGTAAAATATTAGGGTTTACAGGTCTTCACTTTCCTGGAGTGGATTTTACACTGTAAATAGAGATTGAAAAATTGGACAGAGTAGAAGACATTAACTCATCTCAGAATTCAGGAACAAAAGTTCCAAAATTAATTTTTTGTTCTGCAACGTCTTGCTGTTCACAGTGTAACAGAGCTGACATGCATCCAATTGCTGAAACTTTAGAGCCGTATTTCTGTGCTGGTTCAGTTTCCCTCCTGATAATATTTATGAGCAATTCTTTGTAACTTGATTGGGATCATCCTGTAGGGTGGAATTTCCATGGTAATAACACGTAATTTTCCAGTTACTGTTCATACGTGCATGGATAAAAAATAATTACTTGCAAGATAAGTACTTTACCTAGGGAGGGAATATAGTTTCAAGTCTTTGAAACTTAGGAAAAGCCACATTCTGACATGATCTAAGGTCTTTATCAGCTCTATATAGCATAACATTCAGGCCCTCACTTATATGTGCACCTATGTACTCAATTTATTACAGTCAGCTAGCCATTCAGAAAGTAGAAACACAAAAAAAGTAATGCCTAATAAAAATTGGTACGAATGAAATCTTCAATTACACACTCATTTTTCTCCTGCAACCACATGCCTGAATGGATTTCCAAGTTCTTATCTTCTCTGCATGCATTTTTGCAAATATCTCTGAACCTTTCAAACTATATGCAGGAGCAGAACTTTAAAGCTGATTTAATACTATCACATTTCACAAGAGTTTTTGGTGAGTCTTCTGGATTTTTATCTGATCTAGGCATAAAGAAACTGCATCTGAAGGTTCTGTATTTAACCTCTCATGAATATAAAACAAACAAAAAAATCCCATCTCTATAAATGAAAATAATTGCATCTCAGTTTGGGACTTTGCTTTCTTATGGTAACTTATATTAACATCTAAAAGCAAAGTACACCTAATCCTATCTTGGATGTCTGACCTTACAAAGCTTGTTAATTTTAAGAAGCTCTTAGGATGTGAGCGTGGGGCTAGGACACCTCTTAGCCAGAAAGCTTGGCTTCAGTGCTCATCACTAGAGTCACCAGTTTAAGTGTGATATCCTGTGTCTTCTTCTGAGATGGCTGGTCCGTCTGTTTCGACATCTCATTTTTGCTTTGTTTGTATTGCAAAGGCAGTTTCAGAGTGCCCATGTGGATAGCAGCACCCATGGTACGTGATCACTGGTAAGGAAGCTTCTCACTGTGACCATTCAGAAGGCACTCCGCAGTCACATTGCCAGTATCAGAAACTTTCACTGCTGGGACCAAAGCCCTTCACAGCTGATGGGTCCAGTGAGGGATGAGTGCTCATTTGACTCCCTACATATCCCCCTCTCACACAGTCAGACCACATTTCCTGACCAGTTTGACCTTAGGTTTCCCTTAGCACAATCTGACCTATCTCTTCCCATAAAGCCTCTTATTTATGGTGCAGTAACACAGAAACAGCCCAAGCTGGTGCCTCTGAGGAGGGACCCCTGACAAAGGAACCCCTGGACTTTTATACCCTCACAGTCTAAGTGTGCCATAGTCTGGGCTCTTCCAGATGAGTCCTAATTCCAATTGTCCTTGGCTTTTCTTGTGTCTCTGAGTGTCTGCTCTCCTGGCTGGTAGGACTGGTCTACATGCCCTTTGTTAATCAAAGGGTTGTCCCTTCATAGCATCTTGTCTCAGGCTCCCACCCAGAGCTCAGTCTGCATCTCCTCAACCACTACACCAACAAGCTTTGCTTAGAGCAGTGCCCCTAGACAAGAAGGAGGTTGATCCCATATGGCCTAGCTGTACTGATGCTCAACAGCAGTGTTGCAACTGGCAAAGAAAGCACTAGGGCAGCTGCAGATGCCCTGCACAACTCTATGCTCACTGCCTTTCCAACACTGCTTCCCACCCTAGCTAATGAGCAAATGGAGCAGCAGGAGCTGTGGACCACATGTGGTCATGGTCAGATATATACACATCATCTACATGCATCTCAGGCTGAGATCCTAACAACCAGTAAATATGCTTTTCCCTTTTCAATAGGCAGGTGGAATATATGGAAAATTAGGAGCAAATAAGAAGTTTCAATGCCAAAAGACTACAAAATCTTTCCAGTTACCATATTCTCTTCTGAAGGAAAGGACTGAACTCTCAAAATCATAAAAATCGTAATGCTATTTTCATTGAACATATCGGTTTTTAAAATGAAAATAATGTTAAAAGACTGTATGGTTCCTCCTTGAGTATTTGTATTCCATGTAGCATGGCTTCAGTGAGTTACGACACAGATACTCTGCACTGAGAAGATAATGACAGGCCATAAAACATCACAAGTCTGTACATATGTTTTCAGACAACTGTCAGACACTTGCCAATGCCTGCCAGCAGGCATAACCTGTTTCCAAGTTTCTCTTAAAATACTTATATATAAATGGAGGTTGTACTTACATCAGTAAAGCTACGTTTGCTGAACAAGGTAGGAACAGTGCCCTATAAAGCCAAAGCTTTCACCGTCTTCGTTTCAGAAGAAAAAAACCAAAATTAAAAGAGTTATGTCTTAAAACCATTTCTAAAAATGTTACCCTGGACAATTTTTCCTGTAATAGTATTGTCTGATGTTTTTTTTAATCTCATCCAAAAGGATATTAGCATGTCATGTTACTCCACACTTCCTATACAGATTAGCTAGAGAGGGAAAGCCATGCCAAATCACATTACAGTTCAACAATGTTACCTTTAAGTTCTGGGAGTGATGATGACCAAGTCTTTGGACTTGATTGTCAATTTTACATATTCTTAATGATGGTATCTTTTTCTTTTTTTTGCTTGTTCATCTTCTAATGCACACTCCATTTCTTTGAAAGATTCATGAGCACAAGAACTGTTGGTTGTGCTTGTGTGCTGTGTTAAGAGGACATGCAGGATGGATGGAGATGGCCTTGAGAGCAAATAAGGATGCTCAATTGGAGAAAGCTTCCTGAAGTGCAAGATGTGATGGGCAGAAACAGCATCAGAGCACAGAAAGAACTTGCAGACAGGGTGCATGCTGAGAAACTCTTAAGGAGATAAAGGGAGCATATACTCCCTTGGCAGGGAGTACTGCCAAGTTCTCAGAGGAGGCAGACAAAGTTAGAATAACTTTGGATCTAGAGGTTTATGTGTGAAGAACTGGAAATCACTTGAGAGCCACACCATGCAAAAAAACCCCCAAACTGCTCTAGAACAGCAAATTAAGCAGGAGACAGTGATTCCAGCTCCTGTAATTTCCAGATGTCAAAAGCTGAATTTAAATCTCTTTCCAAAAAATATACCTTGTTCTGGTTGATGTTTCATTAAACCTCAGCTGGAAGATTTTCAGTATTTTCAGTGCATTTATTTTAAAGAAAAAGTGCCAGCAGAAATACTTCAAAATTATCTTTGATTCAGACCCTGTCAAAAATACATAGAGCAGCAATTAACATTTGATAGAAGTCATGCCCACAGAAATGTGAACTTTGAATTGTATCCTAGAACACCATGCCCCAAACCAACTCCATGGGTAATGACACCAGTGCAGGAGATGCAAGGCAAATTAAACTCATCTTCCTCAGTATGAAAACAGACATTTAAAGTTTGCATAGAATTACTTATAGAAAATAAACATATATAACAGTAGAAGTCAATGTTAAAAAAAAAGAAAATACTTAGGGATATTTTAAAAGGCATGTTTGTTGCCAATATTTTAATATAGTTGCAGTCCTAAAATTAAAAAAAAAACAAAACCAAAAAAACCAGAAAAAAACCCCACAAAAAACTAAACCAAAACGGAAAACAAAAAGCAAAAAATATCTAACATAGAAAGGTAATATTTTTCAATTATTAAGCTATTTCACCCACTAATTCTATAAAAAGGAAAGCAGTAGTTTAAGTTTCCAGGGATACCACAATTAGGAAATTCCAAAATAGGAATGCAATACAGTCTGATTACTAAGAGACCATGTTTTTAAGAAAGGAGAAGAGTAAAGGCTCTCTTCTCAGATTATCTCAATAATTCTGCAAGACAGAACATAATTTCAAACTTTTCTCCTAAACTACAGACATCAGAAGAATGCTCTTTTTTTAAGGAAACCCAAGATTCATTTGTTCCTTTTTATCAAGAGCCTGGGTTTTAGAAAAACAGCTACAACTACAGCAAACCTTACAATTAAAATCATCAGGTGTGATGACCTTTGCACTACTGACGACCCAAAGAAGCTTCTTTAAAGAACAAAAGTGTGAAACAGCCCTCCATGTCCTACTTTCCAATTTTCAGAAGACTACCACCCATAGATGTATCTTTCTCTGAATCTCCTTTTCAAATTTTTTATAACTCCAGTCTGTAGTCTCACTAAAACTGCATAAGAAACTCAGAAAGAGTTGGTTCTAGGGAAAAGTCCATAACAGAAATTCCACTTCAAACTCCTAATTAAGATACTATGCAATGATTTAAGAATTTCTTTGGCTTTTCTACTTCTAATAAAATATATGAAGTTAGCAAGTCATAAATAAGAGCTAACCTTTACTCTAAATAAGAAAGCTTGGTTTTGTAAGGCCAGCTCCAAATAACTACTTCAAAAAACATACTCTCTGTCAGCAAATAGGACAGAAACAAGTGCTTAAAAAAAGCATGAGGTTTTAAGACTAAGAAATACACACACAATTTATGAGTGCCACTGGGATTATCATCTCACAGTACCTCCAAACTCCTTTTAATTCTCCTCCATTCTCATGGATGCTTAGACGCAGAAGTTTTTGAAAAGGATTATTCACAAACCTTTCAGGAGATTCAAATATAATCCCTCCATTATAAAATAACCCCCCCACAGACCCTCAAATTAAGGAACATGTGGCTGCCACCACCAGCATCAAACACTTCCCAGTTGCTGACAATGTCCTGCAGCACCTCAGCACTGTTCTGCTACAGGAAGCCCAAAGACACACAGGAGCACTGGACACTAACAAACATAAGTAGGTGCCAGCAAGTTAATGTGTAATAACTTTAGGAGGCAGTATTCATAAGGCTGTCCTGCATTATTTTGGACTACAATCATTATTATCACAAATAGACTAATAATAACTTAGTTTCACACGTAGATTTTATTTTGACTGCAATTAAGCCAGTACAGATCTGTGGTGCATTCTGTTCTGCACGCAGTATTTTGACTGCAAGGGTCAGGCACCCACACAACACTTTCACCATTCTGCACAAAAGGGAAAGGGCACTTAAACATCAATTCCACTATTGCACTTTCAAGGATCAAAAGAGAAGCATTGTGAAAGGATCTTTCAGCTCTTAACATTTGATGTTTACTCTTTTTACACTTGTACCTGCTCAGGCCCATAATAATCAGCTTTCTTCAAGTAATGTTAATATAATCCACAGCTCTTAAAATCAGGCACGAAGAATTAATAAATATGAATAATATTCACATTGGCAGAATTTACCATTTCATTTTTTTCCATCATTGTGAATTATCAATATCACTAATTTTTTTTTTTTCTTTTTCATTTTTAAGTGAGAAACACCGTGAATGTAGAAGACTGAAATTGTCTTTCCTCTTAGAAGGGATCCTGGGTAGTATGTCATTGCTGAAGACAGTTAATATTGAGCTAGAGAAATTATTATCTTCAGGTCTAATGAGAATCCCACTGTTAAATGCTGCATTACTGTTTCTGGGTTCATAGCGCCAATATTTAACTTTATAATAAGCTTTGCATTGTTAAAGAAGAAGCCACTGCCTGAACAATCCCACACCATGCAAGGAGTCACACATCATGGTTTACTGGCTGCCTTGTGAACTCAGTAATAGATTTTCTACCAGCTACAGAGTGGTAAACATGGTGCTAAATTGGTAGTATGTTGTTCTGCCATTCATATTCCTTAACTACAACACAATTCCTTTTCATTTACTGTTAAATCACATCACAGATTGATTAAAATATAAAAACAAGAAAAAACAGTAAAACATAAAACAATACCAGGAACACTGGGGAAAGATCATATTTCCTTAAAAACATCAAATCAAATGGAGCCTACACAAGTGGCAGGAGACAATCATTACTTGAAAGGATTAGCTGTAGGTTACATGAAATAATGATATACTCTTATATACTTTTTCAATATTTTCTACCTGTATGACAGTGCCCATCTTCATATTCCAGTAAGGCAAGGTACTTGTGAAGAATGGCCTGAGTTATGGCATATAGAAGGCTATTATACTTGGATTACATTGGTGACATTATTGTGTGACAAAGTTAAGGAGCTTGAGTCTTTCTTAATCGCGTCACATTATCTGCCAGTTACTGACGGATGTAAAATCTGCAGAGGCCACTCTCAAGTGTTTCTTCAGAAATTCTCAATTCCATCTGATGCTGAATAAAGAAAGAGCAGGAATGATTTTTCCTCTGTTTACTGAAAATGTACTATAAGCTTCCTGAAGGCTTGACCTATTTTATAATAACTTCATTTGAATTTATCAAAATCAAGGAGGCAAGTGAATTCAGACTGTTTTTTTTTTTCCCACATAAACTAAAATTACAGAAATACCTGGAACATTTATCAGCTTTGCTGATAAGCTAATCAATCAATTTTCAAACCTGAAATTATTTTCAAACCTGAAGTAGTAGAAGGTTAAGCTTACTTAGGAGGATGAGAGAAACTCCTGAAGATCATGTGAGAATCTCCTGGACACAACACAGGCCTTGACAATAAATTAGTAAGATTTTCACCTGGTGCTGTGAGGAAGGGCTGAAATTCATTTCATTGAATGGTTCAAGGGGGTGGGAGTGGGAGAAACAGATACTCGAATAACTCAGTGGGGATTACTGAAACATTTTAGGGAGTCTTGTAAAACCAACAGAACTTTGGCAAGCATCTTAAGGCTACAATGAGTCTTCGGTAGCACCAGGAAGACCAAAATGGAGAATGTCTGTAGTAAACAATAGCCCTAAAGGTTAAAAGTAAATTGGGGCAGGTTGTTTATCTGTGAGGAAACAGGATGAAAACCAGAGAGATTAAGGTGACTCACAAGTAGCAGGCACAGCAAGGAGGACAGAAGCAGGAATGAAAGCAGCTGGTTGAATGCAGGCATGAGCAAGTCTGGTGCCTGAACATGGCAGTGCCTCCTGTCTTCTTTTTAATCTCTACTCCAAACTCACTACACCTTCAGGAGCATGTTGCCTATTCCGTGTGCAAGATGCTTGCAAACTTCAAAGTTAACTAGGCAGCAAGGAAGTGAAGATAGGAGAGACTGTAAATCTGCAACTGGATATGAGTGAGAATGCAGGACAAAGAGGAGCTACCAGAGGGGATTTTGTGGGCAAGTTTGAATATGTTCAGCCAGTGGGTAAGAACAAGATGGACACATACAGTTCTGCCTTATGTGAGGGCTGTTTGTGGGTCTGGGATACCTGAACAACAGGAGGGGATGTTCTTACAGCCAGCCCTGTTCACAACAGGAGGGGATGTTCTTACAGCCAGCCCTGACAATGTGTGTGTCAGGAATATGTACACTGGTGCATTAGGGATAACAGGAAGAGAAAAAGTGACAGCCTGGCATTTAGCAGGGATGGCAAGCCCTCCTCTTTGGTTTTGAGAACTGCCATCAATCCCAAAGTCCACTTGTCTTCTCTTAACATGCATAAAGAGTGAAACACAATTCTGAGCTATATGTGGTATTTATCCTTTCCTGCAGATTTATATTCATGTTGCAATCTACACTGTTTAGCTTCACTTAAATACTTTTTGCATGCAGGTGTTTTATAGATGCATAACTTGCTCTGTTCAATATTTATTGTTTGTCAAACAAACAATAATAATTCCACTGTGAGCAGTTACTGAGGCTCTTCATAAAACAAGTACTTGAGTTTTTCTTTCAACCGATTATCCAATTCTTGCAGTGATTGCAATAAGTTTTCCTTTTATAGATTATCAGCCTGGTTTACTTCCATTTCATTGATAACCCATTATCATATATCACAGTGAAACAACTGCTGATAAGGTACACTTCATGCAGAAACCTGCCACTTGTGGCCGGCAGGTAAAGAAATGGATGCAGGGAGCCTTGTGAATGTTTTTCACCTGTGAGTAACAGCTGCTCAGAAGTGTGGTAAATTGAAAGACTGTTTTACTGATCTGGCCAACACCAACACTCCTGGGAACAACTTTGCAAGACCTCCAGCTTTGCACCTGCAAGAAATGAGTTTTATCTTGCCACAGCTCCAATTGGTGATACACATGGCAAAGGTAACTCATATTAACTTTCGTGGGCTTGATGCAGGCATTTCAGCCATTAAACTAATGACTCACACTGGAATCTACTGTAATTTTGGCAGCTTTAAAACAAAAATATCTATTTATTTCAAACAGCATTTCTCGATTATGGGTTGTGTCCATGATTTCTATTAGAATACAGCTGATGTTTCAACAGGCTGGTAATGAATTGCTTTGTTCAGAGTGACACTGAGCTTTCAGAGCTCTTTTGTTTTCTGAGAAATTGAATTTTAAGTTCATTTAGAATTGTTTCCCCATAAGGTTTTTGATCATCACAATTATGCCTTCAAAATCTATACACAGGCTTTTATATTCTTGCTCTTTTTCTTCAGTAATATGGCATCAAAAACATCAATAGGGAAATTAACTTCTTCCTCTTCCACCGAGAACAGAAAAAGATGCAACATGCAATTTTTAATGTGGACTGCTTTTAAAAACTGCTATTTTTACACTGAACCAATAACAACAACTAAAAAATTGGTCCTGCATTTCAAGTGCAGAAAATGCATTTATTACAGAATAATGGCAATAGGCAAGAAAGAATTGCATTATTGAACAATATTTATATATGAAAAATTTCTGTCTGTACATACATATGGTTTTGTAGTGGCAACATAGAAATTCACTGGTTATATACTGGGTGAACAAAAATCAGGTTTAAATCTACCTTGCTGAACACAAGCTGTAAATGAAAAGATCTATGGTAAAAGAATAGAAGAATTAGCAAAGAGATAACTGATATTTTTCAACATTGGCAAAGCATATAAACTTCCAGCACTATTCATCAATATGCTTCATCTCACATATCCATATTCATCCAACTTGTATCAGAAAAGAACAAACAAAACCAGAGACACATCTGTGAATGTTTGAATCAGCCTCATCCTTATACTACAAGTCTCACTGACAACAACCACATAAATAATAACAATTAGAGTAATATTCTCTAACCTCAACCTTTCCTTTCCTCTTTAGAAAAGAACACTATACTACATAGAAAAAAAGTGACAGGTAACTCAATTAAACAGATTAAGTAGCAAATTGAAAGGTCTTTACATAATATAATTAAGAGTATTTCTCCATTTTCTCGATAGAATTTCCACTAATTTTTTACTATTATTTTTGCAGATTTGCATGAAGGAACCCTATTAATCTTGTCTCATGCACCTAAAACCCCAAATAACCCACTATATCAAATGAAAATCAAACACACAGGTATTACAGTTTTTACATATACATCCAATCCAAATAATGGATCTGGAAGAGTTCAACATTTCAGTCTTGTATTTCATTAAAGTACACACATTCATTCAGCACTGCTGACACTTGTATACTTATCTGACGAAAGCTGAAAAATTACCTCCCACAAACCTCCCACTAAAATACCAAAACAAAACAAAAAACCCCAACACAACAGAAAAAAAAAAAAAAACCAAAACAAACAAAACCCAGCACCATCAAAAAAACACAGAGCACTGCAGCTTTAGTTTACCAACATGCTTCTTTTCCTCAGCAACAGAACATCATAAAATAGCCTAAGTGTAGTCTTTGGTCCTGCCTGGATGCTCAGCCACCACCAAAGGTGCTCTATCACTTACCTCTGCAACTGGGCAGAGGAAAACAATTCTAATTAAAGATGAATGAGGACAGGGAGAGATCACTCATCAATTACTGTCACAGTCAAAGTAGACTTGATGATATTAATTGAATTTATTACCAATCAAAATCAGAGCAGGATAAAGAGAATTAAAATGAATCTTAAAAAACCTTCATCCCACTCCTCCTTCCTTCAGGGGCTCTACCATCTTGCCCCAGTGGTGGAAGGAGACAGGGAGTGGGAGAAATGGTCAGCTCATCACAGGATTTTCTGCCACTGCTCAGGGAGAGGTGTCCTTCCCCTGCTTTAACTTAAATTGCCTCCCATGGGAGACAATTCCTGCATAAACTCCTCCAGCCTGAGTCCTTCCCACAGGCAACAGTTCTCCACAAACTGTGACAGTGTGGGTGTCTCACCACTGGGTGCAGTCCTTCAGACACACCGTGCTCGGGTGTCATAAGTGTCAAGGGTTTTAAGCCCAACCAGGAAAACTGTTCCAGCATGGGCTCCTCTCTCTCCAGGTCTGCAGGTCCTGCCAGGACCCTGCTCCAGCACACGCCTCCCACAAGTTCACAGCATTCACCTGCTTCAGTGCAGGTCTACTCCATGGGCTGCAGGTGGGTCTCTACATCCCCACGGATCTTCATAGGCTGCAGGGGCACAGCTGCTTCACCATGGGCTGCAGGGGAATCTCAGTTCTGGCACCTAGAGCAGGTCCTGCCCCTCCTTCTCCACTGACTTTGCTGTCTACAAAGTTGTTCCTTTTACATATTCTCACTCCTCTCTGAGCTCAATTGCATCTGCAATTCACCTTTTTTTTTTACTTAAATATGTTATCACAGAGGAGCTACTGCCTGCTCTGATTGGCCCAGCCTTGGCCTGCGGCACATCCATCTTGGACCCGGTCAGCATTGGCTCCATCGGACATGGGGGAAGCTTCTGCCAGCTTCTCACAGAAGTTCTCTGTTTGCCTCCCTTCCCTCACCCCCAAAACCTGGCCACACAAACCCAATATACCTAATTGTAAAAGTCTTATGTTTAGCAGTAATTAAATGTTTTTCTGTCTCTCAAAAGTCATTAGTAATTTGGATTTCAGGTAAAATGGAACCTCTGCCTGATAGGTTTTGTAAATCCTTGTTACTTTTTCCCTTTGAGCTTCTAGTAACCAGGAGAGTCTCAAACAGTGAGCCAGGTTAAACTCTGTAGTAAGAGGACAATTTAAACAATGTGTAACTTTGCAAATGTAGTAGGAAAAGATGAAGCCCTATGAATTCACTGGATTCTATCTTCAAATAAGTTTCTGAGTTACACACTGAAGTTAACTCATGAAGGGAGTTCATCTAAGTGAACCTGACTTATGTGTCTGAATGCAGCATTACCTGACCCCAGAATTTTCTACCCTTTTCCACTAGATATCTTCCAGAAGGATGTCACTGTCCTCACCTTGAGGACAGTGGACGTGGAGTATCAAGTTGGCAGAGAGAGCAGCAGGCAGAGACTACCTGGCTGATGAGCTGTGTTAATATTCACACCTCGTTTTCACAAAATGTCACCAAGTACTGTGACAGCAATAAACTTCAAAACTCAAACTTAATTAAAGCACATTTAACACAGATGTTGCTACTGGCAACAAAGTAGCACTGTCACTGTAACCTCTTCTGTCAAGGTGACTGCTGCCAGTCTTTCAAAATATAGTATCTAATGTATAAGTAACTGAATATATAAGCAATATTCCAATTTTGTAAATACTATGCAATCAGACAGCAGAAAACAACATTTTTGCAAACAGATTTACTTTTCTTTGCAATTTTTTTCCTCTGGAAATTAATTTTATTGGGAGCAAACAGATTCAAAAAAGTCTTTAAGGAGTTCTGTTATTTAATAATACTGATTTTTAGTGAGATTCAGACTAATTTATATTGTTATACTGCTTTTCATTCTCCCAAGCAGTCCAAGTGCTTTAAGATATATATATATATGGACACATTTTCAGACTGCCTCCAGCACCTGTTCACATTTCACAAATACTTCCTAGGTCTCTTGAAAGGACAGACAGAGACAGATACTTTTTTTACCCTATAGGATATTCAAATGAATAGCTGCAAATGTCAGAAGCAGGGCAGATGTAAATTCCTTACCAATTTATCTCCTAGAGCTACAATAGGTAACAAAAAACTTGTGGTTTGGGATAACTTGTCAGCAGTTATTTTCTACAAACTTCTTTCCAATAAACAATCAATTTTTACATATGTATTCCAAGAAAAAAAAATTGTTTTTCGGTCTCTGCATTAGATAGGGCAGATACCTGATGCACACAGGTCAAGATTTGACATACAGTGTCTTTACACAATTAGTGATAGACCTTCCTGATCTTTCTATATGGAGCAGTAGATCAAAAATAAATGTGTCTTTAAGTCTTCTTAAAAATTTGTGGACATTTCAGTAAGCAGGGTCCTCTGTCCATACAGCTGTAGCTTCTTTCACTACAAGCACGTGGCTCACTTCCCCTCACCCTCTTTCCCACAATGTTATTTTCCTCCGTGCCATCTAAAACCTTTCATTTTCCTTCCTCCCACTCCTTGTTTCCATTTTTGGCTAGACAGCTTAAACAGAAGTCAGATCCATGTCAAAGCCCTAGCAGATACCACGTGTCTGCCTTGGGCACAGCATCAGGGGCCAGAGCACCTGGCACCTGGCTGCCCTTCCTGCAGTGCTGCACTCTGCATGGACAGAGGCACAGACTCCTCTCCCATCTCAGAATTTCACAGCACTTACCAGAACTCCTTCACTGCCTGTAGGCTTCTACTGCCTGACAAATTTAAGATGAACTGGCCAATATATTCAAAAGCTATCACAAAAAACTGACAGACACAGACACTGTGACTCTATTGGAAAGCCAGTAAATCATCATTAAAATTATGCTGAATTTCCTGATATATACAGACACCACAATTCTCTTAAACTGGATTTCCATTAGTTAAAGAAAAGAAGATATTGATTATTTATTTGGATTTTTTTTTTGTTGTCATCTTGTACTTTTAAATATCCACAGCCCATAAAGATCATTCATTCTGACAGGATTTTTCTTCCAGAGTGCATGCATCACTGATTATAGTCTGGCTCATGTACAATCAGAGTTCCATTACTTCACACTGTAATTAAGGTTATGTGAATCAATTACTAAATTAATTCCAGGGTTATAAAGCTATCATTAAAGTCAGAGAATGATTCAGGAAATTAACAGGTACTGGGTAGGTAATGCTTCAGACAAAACTGCCCTGAATGTTTTTTCTCCCAACAGCAAGAATGCTTCCTGAAGTTTCTTAAAACTATTTTAATAAATTTAGTGGTATCAGAAATAATGCTCCTACTCTGGCTCCAGGGTGGGTTTGGCCAAGCAACCACAAAAAAATATTAATTGTTTTTATATTGCTTTAGTCTATGTACTGTGTTCCAGCTGCTGTTTCCTTGTGTTCGAACAAAACAGAATTATAGGTTGTATCCTTGGCTGACAATGCATCTTCAGAATGGCTACATCAGCATATTTAAATGTGTACCAAAAATATAGAAGCACTGGTTCATTACACAAAGTTTGTTTTTAAATTTCTCATTCTCTTTTTTAAACTGTAACCTCTTACAGAGTGAACAGATTTACTAGTAGAAAACAACTTCAAGATGCAGTCACAAAAAGCAGTACACAAAACATTCAAAAATAAATCTAGTTTGCGTATTTTTTAATCTCAAAAAATAATTTAAAGGCAATATTAAACTGCAGACAAAGGGAAAAGGAATATAAACCTTTGAAATAATAGAATAAACTACACATGGAATATTCTCCACTTGAGGATAAACTATGTTAACATTTTTAGTTTTTCCTCCTAGAAGTCTGTCAAGTACTTCTCTAACTTCTTTTTATAGTACTATGATTGACATAGGGATGACTCAACCACATTAAGACAACTTCAGATTTTAACACTGATCTCCCCAACTGTTTCATTTACAAGGATAAATTACTATATTGTAAGAGCTGCTTACCACACAATCAGAAAAACATCTCCAAACTTCATCTTCCAAAACACAATTTTAAGCTTCTTCTTGAAACACCAACATTGTTCCTACATAGTCTTTAGTCTGTCTTTAAAGCCAATTATAGTAATCTAATGATAAATAATTTTTATCTAATTTGTTTTGTTTGGGTTTTTATCTTGGAGATGTAATCACTGAACCACATATTACTGAAAGAGCTTTCTAAAGGATACCATCTAACATTTCTTGGCTCAAAGAAGTCATATGCATTGAATGCATTAAACACCATACAACATTTTCATTTTGGGTATGGGATTTACACGAGTGGGTTTTCTATATGTAGATTTAGCTTTTTAGTTAGTATTTAGTTAGTTTAGTTATTGTACAGCCAATTTGTGATTGCTTGGACTACTGTTGATTTCTTAGACTGAAAGGTTGCATTTGTAGGAGATTTCAACACCAATACATAACATCTTCAGAAATTTAACACCATTTAGTAATTTTAATTAATTGTTTCTTTTTCCAGAGCCTAAAATAATTTCCAAGTCATTATGAACTGGCTTATAGCAAAACAGAGTCAATAATTAATTGGAGGAGGAGGAGGTAGCAAAAGAAAAATAAATGGATAGTCACCATTTGGCTTGGGCTGAACAGACAGTACTAGCTACAAGAAACACAGTAAAGAAATATCATGACACCTAATCATCAATTCTTTGCTAGTTTTTTGTCTAACACCACGAGACAGAGACAAATAATATCCTTTGAAGAAATGTCTGGTACTAACAAAAGCTGTTCACAAACTACATAAGAGGCAGCATCACTTGAGAACATTTTTCCTTTTCAGTCTTCTCCCCTTAGACCCTGGTCTTGCTATCTGCTCCAAAACAATAGATCAAAGCACCTAAGGGGAACTGATGAAACGTGCAACAACCCAAATATCCCAAAGAAGAAGCTGCTAAGTTTAGGTTTGACAGCAGCTGGTAAAGGTGGCAAAATTGTGTAAATACAATTTCAAAAGAAGTAGTAAAAAGTTAAGAAACTACAACTTTGAAAGAATTACTGACACTTCTACGTCCTTGCAGTGCCTGGTGGCAGAAATTTCTCTTCCTGTATTGGCATAAGGTACTAGAAGGAAAGGCAATGAGAAGCTAGCTGATTTCTCCCTCTGGTTTAGCAAGGATATCATGATGGTTTAATTCACAATCAGGGGTTTACTCAGTTGGCATCTGAGCAAGAAATACAGCCAGCTGACATAGCTGCAATCTGGGCCTTTGCTCCATGAGAAGTTAAGGTCACTAGGGCTGACTTGAGCTGGCTTGTAACAGCTTAGCTTTTCATCTTAGCTGACCTCAGAGGTCTTTAGTCTGGAAACAGAGAAGCATAGCCAAAAGGACAAGTCTTCCTGCTGAAAGGCTGGTGGGAGAGTCCTTACTGCAATACACATGACTTAAGAGTAGGCTGAGATACATAACTTATATTAAACATGAACATTTAGGCTACCAACATCAGCTGAGAAGGGAATCACACATAAATGGCAAATGCAAGACAAGAAATTTTCCCATAGGAAGCCTAGTGCTTCGTTATCCACATCTTCCCATGGATCAGCAGACAAGCAACCATGTTGGCTAAAAAAGGAGCAAGGTAAGGGGAAGCCTGGTTCAAACCAATATAGTTTATACAGACATAGGCTCTCACTGTTGCACCCAGGAACTTCAGCACAGACTGGTAATTCAACTGCAGAAATAAGTACAATTTTCTAAACTTCAGAACACCAAAGCCACACTCTGTTAACATGGAGATTTCATGCCCTACAAGACCACAGATGCACAAATTAGTAAGCAGATGAAGAGACTGCCCAAATTATGCTTTTTTAAACTGTAAGTACAAATCATATTCCAAACTATAGGACACAAATTTGAATAGCCTTCTATTTTTAATAATGACTAGTATCAAGTAACGACCAAGAAATATATAGAGAAGTCAGTTCTCCTATTTGAAAAATTACCCATCAAAAGGTTTGACCATTGCCAAAAAAATCCCTTTTTGTTTCACCCAAGCAAAAGGGACACAGGACTGGTCGTCATGGTATGAGAGCAACACACAGAGAAAAAGTTGACATGCACATTTTTATACAGATATATATAGTTATATGTATAAAGATATATGCACATATCTATGAGTATGGACAGCACCTTGTTTGAAAGAACCATTGGTCACTTGCCTTATGACAAGACCATGATCTGGCATAGCCAAATTATATTTTTTGCTGTGCATTTGTGTGGATGCATACAACGGGCAGCCATTTCATTGTGCTGTATACAAACTGTACTACACTCTGGCAGAGGGAATCCAGTCATATTAAAGTACTTGAGAAAAAGATTAGGGTGCTTATAAGCAAAGCTAGATTTAGCAGTCCTTTATAAGGTACTCAATCCTTACACTTCTCTACATATTTTACTGCAGAGAATATTTTCCTTTTTGCTCTGAACTTCCTTAAACAAATTATCTATCACAACTGGCAAAATATTTAATCCTATGGGTACCAGCACAGATGTGCTGTCTAGAGTTATGAAATTGCCTGTTTCCTCAGCTTGTAAATTCAGGGGAAAAGTATCTATCTAGTAAAAGTCAGATGTTGCAATGGCAGCTAGCACAATGATACACATCTAGTATTTTAAATACAAGAAATGAAATGTGGTTTTAATAAATACATAATAAATATATATTCTCACATTTAAAAATTGACATATCAATAAATATGTGTGCACACTTAAGAATGCAGTGAGGAAAGCTGATGTGCAACAAATCCTTTTTTTGCATTAGTTATTCAGGCTACAATTATTCAGCAATATTCCCAAAACATAAAAATGCCAATACCACTACAGCAACCAACAAAGGTGCTCAAGTGCTGTGACAGGCAGAGTTCTGTATTGCTGTCAGTGCAAACACATCTTTCACATCCTTTTACCACCAAGTACAACAAGAAGAATAGAGCTGATTACAGTCAACAAATGAATTGCTGGTTACAGTCAACAGATTGACTGTAGCTGTGTGACACCCTGTTCAAATGGTACAGCTCTGTAGTACAGCCACAATATAACCAAATACTCTGAACTGCTAGATAGATATTATGCACATGTTTAAAAGCATTGATGTGCTACACATATCAAGATAGACACCAGGATTTTTCTTCATTAAAAAAAGAAGTGATGGGCTAGGTTCTATAAACAACTCAGATTTTTGATGAAAGGTTATCTTTTCAATAATTTCTATTGAAGCTAGCATGAAAAATATGGAAAAGCACTTATTAGGGAAAAAAGTGTAAAAATGTTGAAAATTGTCATCCATAATAACATGCTCACAGATGTGACAGACATTGACTTTAATATATTGCAGCTGTATTAACACACCATAGGTATGTTAGGCATCCTGCCTAATGTATGCCAACACAGGCTTTGGATATTGGCAGCCAAGACAGGCTTTAAAATATTGAATCTGTGTGCAGAAGTGATGTAATTCTTGCATTTGTGTACAGGGTTTTTTGTGCACTATAAGTCTGACTGTGAATAACAGATCAGGCTGAGGGCACAAATACCAGCATCAAGGAGCTTTTTTACCCACTTAGGATATGCATACACTTACTCTATCACAATATCTTCCAACAATTTATAATCACCCCTTCTTGGGAACCATCAAAAAAAAAAAACCACCAAAAAAAAAAATTACTTTCTGGTTTCTATACAGTACAAAATTGCTTACTAAAGCTACTTCCTATGATAAGGAAATAAAATAAACTAAGGTGATTCTTTTAAGCTGGTGTTCACTGGCTGTTATGAATAAAAATTCACCTATATTCCTTGGAAGCCATCCACAAGAAAAGGCTGGTATATTCAGTAAAACAAAACAAAAACAACAGTCTGCTCTGCATAACAGTAAAAAAAAAAAAAAGTCTACTGATCCCAGATTTGGAAGACTGGCTGTTACTTCTTGCCTGATTTCTGTCAAGCCTAGAAGCACATTTATACAACTTACTGATACATCAGAAAAACTCCACTCACTCTAAAACAATCTTTTTAAATGGTGAGACATCACAGAATTTGTTTTCTTCATGTTTATAACCATGTAATAAAATTTTGGTTTTGAGTTGTATATTTCACAACAGTTTTGCAGGGTTGTCATGAAGCATGTAGGCACACACTGGAAATGTCACAGAATGTGATTTTTCCTTTCAAAATGAAACATATGGCTTTTCATTTTACCTAGTGCATATCTTGAATTAGGCATATAAATTCTTTGGTATGTGTGCACATTATAATACCAGTGTAAAGACATTTTTAATAAGGTTCTTGTGAATATTATCAGCACCTGTAGCTGGATAAACCAGGCATGGTGATGATCATGCAAATTAGCAGAATTCTTTTCTACATCTAGATTAATCTTAATTCCTATTATTATGCAGGAGCAGGAATGTTTTAATTCTCTCTACAAAAGGCGTAATTATTTTCAATTTGTTTGTGTTCATTCCAGAAGTTATCAGTTTGTCTCATGCTTACTGCTACTCAATTACTTCATAAACAGGAAATTCAATACATTTTTATCTATTATTATTGTGATTATGAAATATTACTTATTCGTACTGTTACACTTCATGAGGCAATGTTTTTGTCTCTGCATAATTATTAGCAGGTTGACAATAATTACATAATTTAAACTGACTTCTTCATTGTTCCCTGAACTCCTTTTTTTCCAATGACTTTTTCACAGATGATAGAATTCCATATCTTGATCTACAACTTTTGTAGTTCCATATGTAATATTGCCTACATAAGCAATTAAATATGCTGAAAAACTCCTCTTTAATTTTAGCCATCATATAAAGTTTCCCACATAAGCCTTCAACTGTACTAATTAGTATATAAATTAAGAGAGCAAGTGATTTACAAAGCCAAAAGTATGCTATTCTCTTTTGCCAAAAGACTTTTAATTCACATGATTTTCAAAAATTTTCCTTACCTGAAAAGCTAAAGCAAGTGAAAATACTGTAGTGTCCTGAAGTCCAAAACAAATGAAATAATCTAACGCTGCAGTTTCTTGAGTCATACAATCCAGATATTTTTGGATTTCAGTTCATGCTTATGAAACTTACTTTAAAACTCTGCCATGTATTGATAGGGGTTATTTTGGTAAATTAATAGTAAAGAAAGAAAATATCTTGCCAAGTTGCTTGTTGTCAGACCTGTGAGCAAGCAGCGCCCAGCAAAGACAGAGGTAATGCTGGTCAGAGTGCTGCAGCATGGCTCATAGACTCCCAGGGGGGAAGGCATCTACAACACTGCATGTTGGCTTCTCTATCCCTTCAGTCAGCTGTCAGGGACAGCAGAGCAGAACTGGGCCTTGGCAATAGCAACCAGCACCAGGCCGAACACAAAACAGACTTTGACAAGGAAACATGTCAGAAAAAACATATGCAGCATAAGATTTTCAGCAGGAAACATATATAGCTGCAGATAAAGGAGGAGACTAGTTAAACAAAAATTAAATTAGTCAAGGGATGGAAATAACACGAATATGAGCAACTGGTATAACTGGTATAATTAGAGAAAACACTGATGTGTTTTTTCTAATTGCAATCATTAGACACCATTCCTGGCCTTAGGAAATTTTCCAAATTAGAATTTGGCTGTATTGGAACTACTGTAAGCAGTGTTTTAGAGTCACATAAAACCACCTTATGTGCTTGACAAATATACATCCTGAAGCAGTCATCAGGTGTTGAATTTTTTTCCCTTTTAATATAATTAGAGACCATAAGGACTATGAATGGCACCCAACTGCTTAGGTTAAAAACTCACATTAAGTTGCAAGGAAACATGATCCAGCACAACTACGACTAGCAAGAATCTCTCATAAACAAAAGTGTAAGCTTAACAACAAAAAAAATATTTCCAATTTTTTTTGGAAGGAAAAAACCCAACAAAACAAACACCAACAAACAACCCTCGACACCAAAAACCCTCTTAAAATGCAAAACCTTGAAGAGTTTCTAAAGCGTTAAAGCCTCAATAGTAGCTGAACTTGGTTCCAAAAGTAATATTCCTAAACCAGTTCCATAATTTTGACTTGAGTTTCCCCTTCCATCTACTTGAGCTAAAAGATTACCACTATGCTCTACATACTTAGGTGTGCTCTTGCATTACAGATCAGAGCTGCTAATTACTAGCTGCATCTGTATAGAAGTTGCAGAGTATTTCAGGATTGTTTTATGTGAGCAGCAACCAAAGGTGCAAGGAAGAAAATCCTGTACAATGAACAGTTCCTTTATATAAGACCATGATTACACAGAGAAATTTGAGCGTTTATTTCATGTTTTATCAAGAGCTCCTCTTGAAGTTTCCCTTATATGTGTTTCTTTACAACAGATGAAGGTAGACAGATGTGCTGGAGGAAGCCAAGCCTGAAGTATAAAAGCCTTGACAGAGTGAGAGAAAAAACTCAAGCAGATCACTAAATTATATAAAAGGCTGTACATAGACAGTAAAATACAGATAAAAAGTGATACTGCCTTTTTTTTTCTTCTTCTTTCTCCTGAAACCAAGTTTCAGGTCATCTACACTGAAAGTTTCAGACAAACTAGAGTAAAATTAGAGAGGATTTCAAAGTTAGGCATCTATTAAAAAAAAAGTATTAGAACAGATAATATAAGGTTAAATGTCTTATTTACTTCTCTCTCCAATTCTAACAAAATCATCTCATTTAGGTGAAATGGAAAAAAGGAAGAAGTAGAAGTTAAAGATGCAAAGTAAATTACCAGCATCTGTTGTGAATGAATTTTGGCTAGTTCAGAAGTCCAAGGCAGACAAGATTTATCCCTTAAGCATAGTTATGTACAACCAGTTAGCTTCCTGATAAAGGGTAACAATTCTGCAGGTAATTTTCCCACCACCTAATGATTTATAATTACTGGTGGGCAAAATACAAGAACCATAAGAAGGTCAAAATTAAATATAATCACTAAGAATGAGGCAAGCTAACATAAGCAACTGTCAAAAGAAATTGATTTCAATGTAGGGATTTATGAGAAGAAATTGAATGCAAAATGAAAAATTTCACAAGTAGATTTAGTGTCTTTGCTTTCCGTTATCACTGAACTTCATGAACAGAATATTTGGCTCAACATCTACTAGCAAACTACAATTCAGATTAAACTGTTGATATGCTTATAACATTTTATTCTTGAGCTAATTGTTAGAATAATAAATTGTTAGAATAATTAAATTATCTTTTAATTTCAAAGATAGCCTCTTATAAATTTCTCATAATAACTGCACTTCTTGTTTTGGGCTCAAGAAATTTCAGAGATAAATTCAATTGACATGATATATATGTTGGCTGAGACAGAAGACAAAAGCCACAAAACAATATATAAAATTCTTCCTGTTATTTCTGCCTTCGGCTGATTTTCTTTTATGATAACAGATGAAATTTATTACTAGTACTAACCTGAAAGGGGACAAGCAGCCAGAAAAGTAGCATAAAGAGCTTTCCTGCTCATTTTATCTACTATAAAAAAGGTCTTCAAATATAACTTTTTTTTTAGCTTATTCTACAGAAAGCTACTGAAGAGAATTGTTTTATACTTTATAGCAGAGCAATTAAAAGATTGTCAGGAATAAACTACTTTTCTGTCAGATTCCTAAAGCAAATAACTTGAATTTGATTAAATCTTAGAGGACCTTTCCACCAGCTTGAGGCAATTTGAAATAAATAACTATTTCCAAATATGAATACTACTTCAAAAGCAGATGCATCATATGCCTTAAAGGTATAATTCAACATAAATAATTAGATACTTGCTTGAGTGATCTTTTTCATTTTTTTTTCTTTAAAGAAAAAAAATCCTCAGGATATATTTTGACTGTATTTAATACTTGTGGAAGAAAGAAGTATAAAGTGTATTTTTTGGTAGTGATGAAAAAAGTTAAAGATTCAGTTTACCAAGCCAGTGTCATTTTGTCCTTGGTAAAGGAGCTGTGAAAGTTGATGCTAACACTCACATAGCCAAAAAGAGCTTTTTCATTTTTAGAACAATGTACAGATTAGTCACAACACCCATGCATTAGGCAGCAAATTGATCAGAGAATTTATTGTGCTCCAATTTAGAACGTCATGACTCTTCCTACTTTCATCTGAAGTACTGCACACAGGCGAATTCCAAAGAAACAATTTCAGCCTTGCGTGGCAAACTTTATATTCCCAAGAGACAAGCAGGGATGTTTATATTTCAGCCTGAATTAGCAGTGCGTCCTGGCCGCAAGGAATGCCAGCAGCATCCTGGTGTGTGCTAACAGGAGCACAGCCAGGAGGCTGGAGGGAGGATTAGTCCCTCCACTACAGTACTAGTGAGACAATATTTGGGATACTGTGTCCAGTTCTGGACCCTAGGTACAAAGCAGATGTTGAGTAACTGAGTCAAGTTCAGCGAGGGAGGGCTAAGCCAAGCTCTTGCCCTTTGGGAAGGAGCTCTTTGCACTGAGCTGGGAAGATGAGACACAATGAACATGAAGTAAAAAACACAGCTTGCAGCTTGATATAAGGGGGAAAGGACTTGTGGTGGGGAGCAGAGAAATCACTGTGGGGATAATTAGGCAGAAGAACAAGTACTCCAAAGAGGCTGTGCAGTTTCCATCCTTGTAGATTTTTAAGATCTGGTCTTGATTCTGTGTTGATCCTGCTTTGAGCAAGAAGTCAGACTAGGGGACCTCCCAAGGCCCCTTTGAACCCAATTACTCTATGATTGTAATGCAGAATTATATACATATATTTTCAGCAGAAATAGAGCCTTTGATTTTGGTGGTTGTCTTGACTAATCTGAAGACTCATAGCAGGCAGCAGTCTCCTGTTACAAACTGCCTCTGTTCAAGAACTGCAGAAAATAAAAGAAAAACTTTAGGAGAAACAGAACATGTGACTGGAATCTCAACTGGCTCCCAGTGCAGTGCTGCTAAAACACAAAGGTATTTTGTTGATTTTTCTTTTAGTTTAACCCTTTCCTTTAAACCTATGTGCAGACAGACATACCTACTAGCATTTGAAATGCATCCACATGCACAGTTACACACAAACTAGCCAGGACCTATTTTGCAATAAATCCAAGCACACCACTCCATACCATGTTTTTACCATGGGCTTAGTTCTCTTTCATGGTTTTTCCCACTTGCATGTACTCAAGTCTATTCCCACCAATAACAGGATAAAATGATATAGTAGTATACACACACTGTTTCTCCATTATCAAAGGGAATGAATTTGTTGAACTTTATCAGGCTGTTTACAGTACTGTCATTAAAGTAACTTGGTTAATTAAGTTCATATGAAGAGGGGTGATACTCAGGCGTGAAGTTCAGGCCTAAAATACCGAGTCAATTAGTTATAATCAGGAGACCGAGTCAATTAATTTTAAAAATGAAAACAAGTCCAATTTTCATTAACAATTCAATCTTTATTTTTGATGTCTATTCCATTTTCAAATTTCAGAGTATGCTGTGATGCTAAGACACATACATACACATTTCAAATTAAAACTAATTTGAGCATTCTAATAAAGCATCAATACTAATGTGGTGTTCATTTTCAGCTACGGAGTCATGAGAAGTTACAGGCTATTTTGCTGTTAGACAAAAGTAGACATTCATTTAGACTGGAGTTCAACAGAACAAATATTAGTACAACTACAATACCAGATTAATTTTTCTAACTCCCTTTAGATTTTTGGAAAAAGAAAAAAAAAAGCTTCATTCTGCATGGGATGAGCCCATGAGCAGATATAAGAATGGAACCCATTATGTTGAGTTATAATTTCAAACAGACATCCTTATCAATAGCAAGGAAACAGGCATCCTTATCAATAACAAGGAAGGGACCTTCTCAGAAGGCAAAAATTTTGGAACCCTGGTTGTAAAGCATGAAGTTGTGTGCTACAAGAACTCTCAGATACTCAGGTGAAATAAACCAATCCCAGAAGGTAACTGGGAGAAAAAGACATTATACAGGGAAGGTCTATAAGAAGGACATCAAACAAGTAAACTTGTCTAACCCTGCATGCTTCACTGATAAGAAAGATCATTACTATTGGACAAACGATATCAGCATCATATTGCTTCATTTTACAACACAAGGTTTTTCTGCAGTAGAAGGGATCAGACTTATCTAAGTCCACCAATATAAAAAACACCAAATTTGATTTCTTCCATGTTCTATTATAGAAATTGAGAAAAAATTTACCTTAGTCTCACTTATAGTAAAAACAAAAAAAATTAGTAGCTAGCAATATATCAAGAAGGCAGATGATAATAAGTCTCCATAAAGCTTTAGCTACCAACTCATCCTAAGCAGACAGAGATGTCATAAAATAACAGCTGTGAAACACCAAAATAAATTTGTGAGAAGCACAACTGATTTGTCAGGAAGTCAAACTCATCTATCCAGTCTCAGTAGTGACTATAGAACACGCACCCAAAAAAATCATATTTCAAAGGAAAATTTGCAAATTGTGGAAAAAAGGTGGTCTTGGGTGTATCAGACAGTTAGAAAGTACAAGGGAATTTCTACATTCTTTAAAAAGATATATTCTCTTTATTAGCCTAAGGCTCAGCTTTGTACCATCTTCAGTTTAGTTTTATGTCTTTTTTGTGTCTGCATCTGCTACTTTTTGCACTCCTAACTCTCACAAACTTCCATGAAACACACACTTCTCACTTTGCAGAGTTTATCATATATGCTTGGAATAGGTTACTCATTATGACATAGCTTTTGCTGGGAAGGAAGTAGATTTTTCTTGATTATATGCAATATTTGTTATTCTAGGTATCCCTTCATCTTGGAAACTCAGGGTTGTTTCTTAATGTACAGTTACAGTATGTTTATGGAAAACAGGAAAAAAGTTTGGACTCCTAACAGTTTACAAATTGTTTTCCAGGTACGGCTTTTTCAGTTCCTGTCAAGCACTGGTTTCATTTGTTTGCCTTTCATTATGTTTACAGACCACAGACTGCTGAATGCAAACAAAGCAATCAAGAGGAGAAAAAAAAAAACCCACACTTTTCCAAAAAGCCTTGGTAGACAGCTTTGAAAAAGCAGATACCTCTCCAGCAAAACAGAAAATTATTTTCGCATTATCTTTTTCTAGTAAAAGCATTATAAGAATGTATTCATTATAAGAATGTATGCATTATAAGCAATCTTATGAACACACCACTTGAAAAAATCATGGTTTGTTGAAGCATGCCATATCAACTGGTTTTTTGAAATAATTCATTGACTCAGTAATGGTTCCCAGGAGTTTGGTATCAATTTTCTGTAACATTCAGTTTTTTTAAAAAAAAGTATTGTTAAGTGCAATACAGGGAGAGACCAGACCATTATGATGTGCTAACACATTAATGATGCAATTTGAAACCCACCATTATGAACAGATTCATTAAATGAATGTGAACATTAATTTATGCTAGGGCTTCACTTGAAAAAAATTCTAGCTGCCCCTTATAAGAATTATTGACTCTTCATGGTACCTCCTGGATGCTGTTACTATTTGTAACTTAGGAGCTGTACAGTCAACCCTATCAATGTACTTCCCAAAATCTGGGTTTTACTGAGAATTTTATAAAGTGTTAAAGAAAAACTACATAAGAAAGAGGTAGCTGTTGAAGTCTCCACTAAGGCCTATACAACAAAAGTTAAACTCACTGTTAAAGAGTTCTAAGGAAAACCATTGCTTCCTGAACAGCAGTTTATCAGTTTTAACAGCGTTTATCAATTTTCGTCCAGGATCCTACCAAAAGTTACATTTCTCTAGTTGGCACCATCCACAACCTTAAAAAGGGATAAAGTTTCTGAATAAACTATACACAATAAATCCTCATTTTTCAGGAAATCCACAACTTTTGAGTTGTTTTAATATGCTTGCCTGTTTCCTAGATCCAAATTTAGGCCGTAAGAACTTGTATATATGTATACTTAGTGCCACTTTAACATCAATCTTCTCAGCAGATCCGTTTCTGTTGCTTGCCAATTGATCTTGCAACCTGATTAGGTTATCTATTTTTCCAAATAATAATTTAAAAAATAAAATTATCATTAGCACAATTTAATTCAGAAAGATTTTACGTTGCTGAGAAAGCCATCAAAAGAAACAGTCAAAATGACTTTTGTCTTTCACAATGTAGATGTGCTTAAATAATAAGGTATTTTTTTGAGATCCACTTGTTTAGTCTCCAGATTACTTACATGAAATATAGTTAGAGTCTTTGTTCAACATTCAATACAGTAATTTGAAAAGTCTTCAATACATAATGCATCTGTAAATCTATTACTGGTCAGGGAGGTGGAAGACCTCTCCTACAAGAGCAGGCTGAGAGAGTTGGGGTTGCTCAGCCTGGAGAAGGCTCCAGGGGGACCTCATTGTGGGCTTTCAATGCAGGAAGGCTTATATGACAGACTGGAAGAGAGTCTTTACCAAGGCCTGTAGAAATAGCACATGGGGCAACAGTTTTAAACTGAAAGATGGTAGAATTAGGATAAGGAAGAATGGTGTTTTTGTTTGTTTCTTGGGAAAATTGGGATATTTTTATTAGTTTTTGTTTACTTGTTTAGTTTTACACAATGAGGGCGGTGAGTCACAGGACAGACGGGCCAGAGAAGTTGTGGATGGCCCCACCACTCAATGTGTTTGAGGCTGGGTTAGGCAGAACTTTGACGAACCTGCTCTAGTGGCAGGTGTCCTTGCCCATATCAGGGGTTGAACTAGATGATCATTAACTCCCTTCCAACCCAAACCTTTCTGTGATTCTAGTTTATTCAGCTTTTTGTTTATTCAGCTCTCAACAATATTTCTGTACAATACAGTGTACTCTTATTTCTGGACCTCCTTCAGTTATGGCATTTTCATTCTACAGCTAGAGAATGAGATGGGAACGTCCATAACCACATAATACACCCATAATGTATTAGTCAAAAAAGCCTTGCGAGATAAGATTCTGGTTTCCCATAGACCAAAAAGAAATAAGAAAAAAAAAAAA
>VZSJ01002305.1:327573-345644 GCA_013398405.1 Pheucticus melanocephalus | reverse complement strand
AGCATTTCTTGGCCTATCAGCTTTAGCCACCCCCATGCTGTAAATGCCTTAAAGCCAATAATCTAAAATCACCCCTTGTGAGTCCCACTACAATGCATCTTTCACAGTTCTATTTCTCCAAAGTATTCAGTCTTATTTGCAAGGCCACCCTTTGAAACTTGTTTGCAGCTCCATTTCTCTCTCAGCAATGTTTGTCCTATCCCATGGCATTTCTAAGTCAGCATTTCTTGTCTCAAGGTTTGCATACAGATGTACATTGTGTGAGCCTTCTGTCAGGCTTTGAGAATTTTCTACAAATCCATTTGCCACATTTTCCCCTCTGTCTTGAATGGAAAGAACTTCTCGTGCCTGCTGATGTTTGCAGGGCAGAAGCAGAAAGGAAAGGACCAGGACACCAGGAGACTCATGCCAGTGTCCTCTGAGGCTGTGTCTGTGTGTGCTGTTACTACACAGCACAAAAATTAGAAATATTTATAAGTTACTGTACCCTTCAATGAGAAATCTGAGTTTTAAATTCCAGTTTTGTCTTCTGACTTTGCTTTCTGCATCTAAAACTTTGTTGCCTTCATTCTGCTGATGCATTTGCCCAAAAAAGAATTTCATACATGCCAAAATATTTTCCAGGAAAGCTCATAGCATGTTTAGATATTCTTTGAATGGTAGGATATGTACATTGGCACTGTGCTACAAATCACCTCAGTGCAGAGACATGAGACATCAGTTTTGCCATTTGGTCACTGTAAAAAACAGGAGAAGCATCAAACCAGGCCTCTGAGCTGCTTCCAAAACAGATTAAGAGTTTTTCTATCATCTTTTTTATAACCTTTTCTTTAATAACATCCATAGTAACCAATGTAATGCGGAACTGTGGGGATCTTAGACATGAAGTATTTCTAAGGGCTTAAATAATCACATAAATGGCAAACAGAACAACTTAGCTGGAACTTGAATTATGTAAAATGCTAAAAGATGGTCTGAAAGGTTACGCAAATTTTATTTCATTTGGGAAAGCCTCTGATTCCTTGATTTGCAGCTATTGAAAATGTTATAAAATGCTAGTGGCAATTCCCTCTCTTATGGCAAATGAGTTGTGTCCACAGAGCTCAGTAATCTCAGCAGTTTATAAGAGGTTTATAGCAACCCAAATTACTTCAGCCACAGAGGACTTTTATTTCCCTCATTGTGAGGTTATTATTTCCCTATCTCTAATTTCTCTGTGCTGTACACAGCAGGCCAGAGTTTTACACAAAAAATGGAGGCTGACTGGGTATGTTCTCACCATGAACCTTCTTTTCCAGATGGACACAACCTGAGGCATAAGTATTACAAGGAATATTTTGGTAAGCTGCTGGCATGAAGTGTTTGTTACTGTTATTATCATTATTAAGCTTTATCATTCTTGCAATGCTTGCAAGGAATTTGCTCCTCATGAAATGAAGGTTTGTACATAGAAAAAAAATATTCTTTATCTTCAACTCTCTATGCTTTGGTCAGACCTTATTTTAAGATCTACAATGTCTTGACTGTGGACTCTTGAGAACCAGAATTTTCAGCTGTGACAGAATGAGTTAAATGGTTTTCTGCCAGGGGAACCACCCAGTCAAATAATCTTTTTTTATTATTATTATTATTTTTAAGCATATTTTTGGAGCTTTGCTCTGGGCCCAGGACTGCTCTGTGTTGCAGCTGAACACAGAGCTCTGTCAAAAGCAGGGTCTTGGGCTGTGGTAAGAGATAAGGGATGGTGGAGCCCAGTGAATTCCCTCAGAGGTGTCAGGTCCCTCTCACAAATCTGGGGCTCAAAGAAAGCAGGAGCATCTCCCACATCTTTCCTCATAATTCCAAAGCTCCTGGTTCCCCCCTCTTGGATCTGGGTCAGATTGGAAGTGACATTCAGGTATAACTAGAGAGCAGCTTTGACATAAGATTTCCAAGCAGCCAAGTTTGGCCACTTGGGCTGATAAAACCATGAGAGGATTTCCTTTCCTCTCTTCCAGTGTGGGCAAGCCCAGGTATCTGTTAAATAATGATACCAATAAACCTGCACTGCTGAGGGAACCTCGAGAAGCCATTTACCACAGCCCAACCCAAAACCTGACTTTGCTGATGTTTGTTTTACAGGGAGCAATTCCAACAATTTGGTTGGCTATGTGAAAAACCAGCAGAAGCATTTAGGCTAATTGAAGGTGTGCCTGGGTAAGTGCCCTGTGAATAAAGGGAAAGCTGGGTGGAAATAGCTGGTGCTTAGAATGCAATTATTCACAGAAACATTGTCTGAGGGTGGTATTTCCTCTGAGCAAAATGCTGGAGTAAGGACAGCACCTTAAAACCTTGTGCAGGTGCATGAAACACTCTCATTCCACCAGACACACCTGATTCTTTTGCAGAACATTTGCCTTGTGGGCATTTAGAGGATGAAAAATAATTAGTGTTCCTTAAGACTTTAAACTTTGTGTTTAGGGGCTTCTTCTAGCACAGGTGTAACTGGGCCTGCCAGACAAATTAAAAAGCTGTTTATTCTGGCCTGACTGCAAAAAAGGGTCAGTCTTGCAAATCCTTCAGCACATGGGGGGTTTTGTGGGATAATTTCATGTGTGTGAACACTTGTGCTGAGCAGTGGCACCACTCATGTGAGCCAAGGCACATGGATGTGGCCAGTGCCAAGCCAACAGCAAAAGCTCTGTCTGTTTTATCAGCCTTGCATCAGGCAAGAATCAAAATATTTATTACACCAAAAGTTCTGTCCCAGGATGGTTTTCTCAACACTTTCAGCTTCACTTTAAAATTAACTTGGGGTTAGCTGGGAGTTGTGAAAACAAAGCAGCTCTGTACCTACGTCAGGCTGGCTGTTAAGATTGCTCAGCTACTTAAGGACAAGTTCTGTGCAAACATCCTAGGAAGGATAAATATTTTAATTCCTCTTCTGCTTTTTTTTTTTTCTTTTGTTGTTTGGTTTTCACCCAGCTGGACCACTCTGTCAAGGAATGCTTTACCCAGCAGCTTTCTGGTCCCAGATCTCCACATCTCCAGCACCCCCCCGATCCCTGCCCATCACTGACCAAAAAAATTCATTATCCAAGGAACAGGATGAGTCCAGATTTTAACCCCACCAGGAAGAGGAGAAATGTGATCCCCTGAAGGAAACCACACTGTTTATCAGCTGCCCTTTTACAAATGAAAAGCAAACACCTCCAAGAGATCCCTGAAAGCCACAGTGCCATGATCAGGCTGCTGACACAGAGCCTGCCCTTCATGTGCTTGTTGTGTGACCAATTCAGATTTCAGGCCTGTGAACACAACCCAGTGACATCAGAATTCTACCTAAATATCATCTCTAAGTTGCATTAAAATAGGTGAGACTAAAGAGGTTCTCTGGATCAAATCCAGTGCCTGCCTGTCTGGAACAACCCCTTTAAAGAAGCCTTTCCATCAGCTTAAAATTCAAAGAGACCTGCAAAGTTTTTTCTTTTCCTATTTATACCCAGATAAAAACCAGGCTTGACACCCACTCTAAATGGCTGAACCTGAAATCTTAAGAATTTGAGGAAGTTTAAACTAGGAGCAAAAACAGCTTCATAAATGATTTTAGGTTACTTTCCTCTTCTCAGTCTGGTTGAGAGTTAATAATGGAACAGATTCCTTCCTACAATATCCAGGCTGACACACAAATGCATGCCAGGTTTTGTAATGTGCTGCTTTTAGCCAGCACAGTTAATACTCACAAAATCTGGGGGTTTGTACCTGCAAAATCTCAGCAAGAGGCCTGAAGTCTGGATAATTGGTTAAATGTGTTAGAAAATCAAACCCAGGATAAATTTGTGTGCTGACAAGGATTGTCTGGGAGATGGGCCACTGCTCCTCAGGAGTCCTGTACCTTTGTGTTGATTTCCCTAAATCTTTAAGGTCTGGATATTTGTATTTGGGCCTCACAGCTTCTTTTAGCTGTTTACCATCATACAATGGAAAACACATTTTCTATTAAGGATTTCCTTTCCTGTGGCAGTCCTGAAGGGACAGTTGCATTTATTGTGACAAACCAGCCAGAATTGTCTGGCAGAAAAGCCACATTTGCTCCATGGTTTAGTCCATGTCCCCATCTGCCTGCATGAAATCAGCATTTTCATTTGCACAGTAGTAGCACTGCATATAAATACCCAATTCACAAATGCAAGCCCCTGCTTCCACTCACAAAATACAGGAATTTTTTTCCACTCACTGAATGGTTTAAGCCAAATCCAAGACACCTATAAAACTCTTGATACTTTGCACATGACATTTGCAGCTGGAGAGATGGAAGGTGCCAAACTGCTCCTCTGTTTCCTATTCTAAACACACTCCTGGGTGCTTTACAGAGCAAAGGAACAGCTGAAGGGCTCCACATTTTCCTAAATATCTCCATTTTTTGTACTCACTTTTTTCCAAAGTGCAAGATATTAAATGCAGCACCATGTTTGGACAAAGCTTTTTCTAGAATTTTATCCTATACATCTTCCTGCAGTCAGATCTTAATTCCTGCTTGGACACAGGAGCCACAGAACCAGAGAATTGTGGAATGGTTTTGGAAGAGAGTTTGAAGCTCATCACCTTTCACTAGACCAGTTTGTCCAGGCTCCAATCCATATTTTATAGTTCCAGTCTGTGTTCAGAGCAGAAACTTGTCACTTATCCTACTGCAGCCTTGCTCCTCTCAGTGCTGCTCAGTGAAATGGATTGATTTTGTTCAGCATTACTTCCTGCAGGAAAAAAAAATCAAATTCTGATTAAATGAGCAAAGCCCTGCAGTGATCACTGCTGGCCCCAAAGGGTAAATGCCAAAATGTTCTATTTTAAACTAAAATTTCCTAAAACCTTGTGAGGAGCTAGTTGAAAAACTGATGTTGCGCATTCACAAATTTGAAAGATTAAAACTTCAAATCTCAACCTAATCTCTCAAAGCAGCCCAAAATCTGCTTGATTTGAGTGGACACATTCACTTCAGTGTCTGTTTTCTTTGTAGCTGCAGAAGCACATACCTGACCACCTGGGTGGGACAGTGCAGGTATTTTCTGCTTGCAAAATGAATTTAAATTAAAAAAAAAAAATTGAGAAATTAATAATTTGATGATGAATTTCTGTTTACTGGGTGTTTCACAGCCCTCACCCTTCCATAGTGGTGCTATAATGCTCAGGGGGATTTTTCCAAGTTAATTCAAGTTATTAATTGTCAAACTCAGAAACAAAAGCCACAGAAGGGACTTGACAAGGTGCTGTGTTCCCAGCAGTGAAACACTGAAATGTGAAACTCAGACACTGAAATGAAAACACAGAGCAGGTGAGCTGTCCTCAGCTGCTCTGCTCTCCAGAAACAGATGCTCCATCAGCAGCCTGGTGCAGCACAGTAGGAAATGCCTGGTGCAGGATGTTTTTAACATTTTCATGACCACTCTGCAGCGTGTTTGGTGCTCTGATAACCTTCCTGTGTGTCACTGAGTGCTGCACTGCCCACAGCCCCCACATCCCCGAGGATCTGGGCAGCCCCAGGAGGCCCCTCCCTGGTTTGTGCTGTTCAGGTTCTGCTTTGGTGCTCAATAAAAAGTGACCAGTCTATTTTTCAACCCTGCTGAGTTTGTGTTGTGTCTTCTTGATGTACTTGCAGCTTTGGATTAGGGGAGAAAAAGGAGAAAACTTCTAAATTTTAGTTGTTGGGAGAACATAACACAAGCACAGGGAGACAAAAGTCATTTTGTCCACTGGGAGGGAGGTGATAGACCCCAAAACACATCCACCACCTCTGTCCCCTTCCAGAGGGGTCCCTGTTTTGGGTCAGACCCTCAGTTTTTGACATTTTCACTGTGGACAGTGATGCCCCAGGAGAGGTGACCCTTTGGACTGGGGCAGTGCTGGGCTGCCAGCTTAGGTGCTTTGGGCTGCACCAGCACTGCCCAGGCAGCTTTGCAGGAGCCTCAGAGGGTGGAGAAACTGAGCAAGGTGAAGGTCAGAGCTGGGCTGTGCCCACTGCAGGACAGAGCTGGCACAGGAGAGAGGCTGGGCCCTTCCCAGCCTCCACCACCCACCTGCCCCACCCAGGATCCTGCTCTACCTGCTCCTCAGGAGGGACAGGAGTGCTGCTCTACCTTCTCCTCAGGTGGGACAGGAGTGCTGCTGCTCTGCCCTGACAGCACAGCAGGGACAGGAGCTGCCTGCAGCTGAGCCACGGGGGAACAGCAGCAGGGCTGGCACTCGGGAAGGGCTGGGGGGTTCAGGTGAGCCCAGGCAGCTCCAGGTGACAGGGGAGCTCCTCACTGTGCCAGGGAAGGTGTCCTTGGGACCACCTGGACCTCTCACGGTCCTTGAGATCATTGGGACCACTTGGACCTCTCATGGTCCCTGGAATCATTGGACCTCTCACGGTCCTTGGGATCCTTGGACCTCTTGTGGTCCTTGGGATCCTTGGACATCTCATGGTCCTTGGGATCCTTGGACCTCTCATGGTCCTTGGGATCACTTGGACCTCTCATGGTCCTTAGGATCTCTTGTTATCACTTGGATCTCTTGTGGTCCTTGAGATCATTGGACCTCTCATGGTCCTTGGGATCATTGGGACCACTTGGACCTCTCATGGTCCCTGGAATCACTGGACCTCTCATGGTCCTTGGGATCACTTGGACCTCTCATGGTCCTTGGGATCATTGGACCTCTCATAGTCCTTGGGATCCTTGAGATCACTTGGACCTCTCGTGGTCCTTGGGATCACTTGCACCTCCCCATTTGGATGAGGAGGTCACAAAGGGTGTTCATCTAACTCCTGTCTCCTGCTGGGCATTGTGACAGCAACCAAGAACCTCAGCTTTCAGGAGAATGATTTGTTTGGTGAGCACCACAAAATCATGGTTTAATTTCAGCTCATTTCCACGCCAATGCAAGCAAAAATGGTTTCTGCTGCTGTAGTTTGGCAGTGATCTTTGTGGAAAAAGCACAGCATGACCTGAGGCAGTGTCTGGAGTGACACTGAAGTGCTCTCAGGGCATCCCAGGAACCAACAACGGGATCAACAGAAGGAATAACAAAATAGATCTTCAAGGAGTCTGCTCCTACTACCAGAATAATATAAAATAAATTCTGATGTACGACTCTGTGGCATTGGAGTGTCTTGGTCACCTTCAGGAAGTTTTCCATAGTTTGCTGAGCAGTGAAGAAGCCTCTGAGGTTTTGACAACCCACAAAGGAGTTTTTGGAGGCTGGAGGTTTCTCTTTGCCCATGGCACAGCAGGGTTTGGCTCATACAGGGGGTTGTTTTCTTCTCCCACCTCACCCGGGCTGCACAGGATTTCCCTCTGGAGGTGGGGTTGGATGAGCATTGATTATCTCCCTATGGCAAGAGGATTTACTGCATCATTTAGGATCCTTTAAGGGTAAATTTAAAAAAAAAAAAAAAAACAAAAGACAAACAAACAAACCAAAAATAATCAACCAAAACCACCCGAAACAAACAAAGAAAACCTCCAACAAAAAACAAACAAACAAAAAGTCAAAAAAAGAAACCCAACTTTTTCTGGTGAGTCTGCAGAGGTAAATCCTATTTCTTCCCATTATTTTCTCCTTGTTATTTTTCCATGCAGACAAAATGGCAAGAACAACAAGAGAGGCTGTGTAAAACAAAAAAGATCTTTAGACAGTTTCCCAGACAGAGCTGTGGATGGTGGGGCTTGTTCCACTCATCCTGAGCTCCCCACCAGGTGAGACTCCCAATTTAAGCAATGGAAACTGTGCAAAAAGAAACCAAAAGCTTCCATTAAATTCCTCTTCCTTGCCCATTACACACCTGGGGACAGACCTATGGATTTTATTCAACTTTGATGGGACAAGATGTTCTCTGCTTTAAAAACCAGGAGCAGCCCAGGAAAATGCCAACCCTAAAGTGAAGTGTTTGGATTTTTGGGTGGCAGCAAACTCCATTCTACCCATGCAGAAGAGATTTTTTCCCTCAAGGTGGCACAAGAGGAACAAAAGTGCAACAAGCCCTGGTTCTGGCAGGGGAGCAGGTGAAGGAGCTGTGAGTTTTGAGCTCACAGCATCACAATTTTGGATTCAGGGGGTCTCAGAGAATGGCTCCTTTGCTCTGTCTGTCTTCATAACAGATATTTTCTACTTAAAAGACAAAAAAAAAGGTTTTCCAAATAATCTCCTTAGAACTGGAGCTTTATTATCCAATTAAATAGGAAATACTGTAAGGGCACTGCAATTGGGCTGTGTTATGTTTTTAGAGTGTGAAAATGATAGAGTGAAGAAATACAACTTGTATTAGTGTTGTTTTCTTAACATTATAGTCCTGATTCAGTCTATTCCCAGCATTTTCTGAGCCACGGGATAGCAAAATACATTAATTTTGCATTAGATTTCCTGAACATGCAGAAATCAACAGCAGCAAGAAAATGAAACTTGAGTTCGTTCAGCAATTTCTCAGAGTGAGTGGCAAACAGCAACATTATTTTCCTGCATTTATTCCATCTCATCAAATATCATTTCCCATAACAGAACTGAGGGAACACAAAGATGAGAGAGGGGGACGTGGTCCTGAGCCCAAACCAGGCTGTTCCTCCCCAGTTTGCTGGATAATAAACCAGCCTGCACTGCTTGTTATGGTGCATTATTGTACTCACCAACACGTTTTTCTCCTTTTCTGTGTCCTTTCTGTCTTGGAATTTCTGCCAGTCCCACTCAGGCCATTGTTCCCTCTCCCTACTCCAGGGTGCAGATTCTGGATTTTGCTCTTGGAGCTCCATGAGTCTCTACAAGCAGCAGGGCTGTGCCAAGGGGATGATGCTAAATGAGGAAAGGATAACACCCTGCTGCTCAATTAGCCACGGTGGCTAATGAGGGCCACACTGGGCACGGGCACACCGTGCACAGCACAGCCCCAGGATGCTCCTCCTCAGCAGCAGCTTCGTGGATGATGGGTGAGGATTTGGGGTGGGAAAATCAAAAGCAAAACCAAAGGGAAATTTTCTTCCTACCTGCCTAGAAAGGAGGAAGATATTTCCCACCACTTTTCTGGCAGGAACACAAGGATTTGGAGCGATGTAAAGATTGTGGAGGCCACAAACAGGCTCAGGTGGGCAGGGGGAGGGATTCCCTGGCAGGCAGTGCTGCTGTGCCTTGTCAGGAGCTGCCAGAGCCAGCTGGACGTGCTCCAGCTCCTTGGAAGAGCTGCACAAGGAGAGGGAAACCAGTTCAAGAGCACAAATGAGCTCAGAGAGGTTTCACCTCCTGATTCCCACACGATAAAGTCCAAATCCCTCTGTATCTGCTCCAAGCCCTGGCTAAGCACCTTACCCAAGCCCTGGGCAGGGCCTGGATGTGAGATTCCCGAAAATCAGAGCCCAGCATCACCGCTGGCTCCTTTCCCACGGGAAGGAGCGCTGTTGGGTGATGCAGGAGCTCCCTCCCTCTGCCTGACGCATCCCGCTCGGATCCTTGCGAAAGAATTGCTCAACCGCGGGAGCCGGGAAGCCCCAGCTGGGTTTTACAAGGTCCCGGCTCCTTGCAGCGTTTCCCAATCGCTGTGTTTTGCTCCCAGGCTGGGAAGAAGCCCCTCCCTCCCTCCACAGCACCTCGGTGGGTGCTCTCTGTAGCTGCATGGGGTACTCCAGGAGCTCCTCACCTTTTCCTGGAGCTGGTGGGACCTGGGGGATGCAAACAGGATGCAGATGCACCATGGAAAAGCAGCGTTTTGGTGAGGGTTTTGGCACCACGGGCTGTCACAGAGGTCTAGGGGCTTGGCCTCATCGTGGTCCAGAGCAAAATAAATGTGCAGTTTTCTGGACATCGTCCTTGGAGGAAACTCTTCTCCTGCAGAAAACTGCACATCTGGTTTTCTCTGGCTGGGAATGACTTTTTATTCCCTCGGTGCAGTTTTTACTGTCAAAGGAGGATCTGAATCTCCCAGGTTACAGCTCAGGGGCAGTTTAAGGGTAAGTGGATCCTGCAGTCACGGTGCCTGCGGGAGGATGTTGGTCTCCTGGGGCAAACCAGAGCTGATGCTCCCTGACAGGCAGCCATAAATCTTTGGGAATGATGCAACCAGTGCACTTTATCAATCCTACAATCACAGAACCAGAGGATATCCCGAGCTGGAAGAGACCCACAGGGATTATTGAAGTCCAGCTCCGGACACCGAAGTCCAACCTTAGCTGTGTGTTGGGCTTCACCACGAAAGCACAAATGAAACACTGTGGGTTTGATAAATGATCATTACAGATCCCCACATCACACCTCCATGATGTAAACACTTCTAAATCCCGGCCTTGTGCTGACTGGAGCATTTCCTAAGGAGAACCATCCCAGTCTGGAAGTTTACAAACAGGCTCGGCCGCGCATATAACCTATCCCTGCCAAACACCTTCCCTATCTCCCCGCCGACGCTCCTCCCGCAGCAATCCTTCTGAGGGCGGAGGAAAAACCCCAACCTGCTCTTCAGGTGCCCATGGAGGTGTGCCTCGTGTCGCAGCCCGGTGTCACACACAGCCAGCCTTCCCGGCCGGCTTTTATGGGAGCAGCTCGCAGGGCGCGCACCTCCCTGCGGCTCCGGCGGCCGAGGGAAGGAAGGCGTGACTTGGCGGCAGCTCCAGGTGCCTCTGTCTCCGTGCAGGTAACCCTGAGCTGCCGGGGAGACTGAGCCAGCCCTGCTGCTGCTCCCAGCCTGCTGATCCCGGTGGTGCCATCTCGCTGGTCCCGGTGGTGCCACCCCGCTGGTCCCGGTGGTGTCACGCCGCTGGTCCCGGGGGTCACACCCCGCTGGTCCCGGTGGTGCCACCCCGCTGGTCCCGGGGGTCCCACCCCGCTGGTCCCGGTGGTGTCACCCCGCTGGTCCCGGGGGTCACACCCCGCTGGTCCCGGGGGTCACACCCCGCTGGTCCCGGGGGTCCCACCCCGCTGGTCCCGGGGGTCCGGTCCCGCTGGTCCCGGGTGTCCCACCCCGCTGGTCCCGGGGCGCTCCGCAGCGCGGCGCAGCGAAGATGGGCCAAGGGAGCATCACCAAATTCTTCCAGAAAAAGTCGCTCCTCCGCTTCGTGCAGAAATATCAGCCCCTGGGAAGCGGCGAGCCGGAAGAGGAGGTGAGGGTTGCTTCTTGCCTGGACCTGCTGGAATAGTTGGTGTGGTTGGGGTTCGCTCTGTGCGCTTCTCCTGCTTTGTCCCGCCGGTAACTCGAGCTCGCTGCGGCCGCGCTGTCCCCGCTCCGTGCGAGGCTCCCGCAGCAGGGGGATGAGGTGGGTGCTGTTTGCCAGGCTCAGGAGCCATGGGGAGCCTTGTTTCCGTGCAGTAATCCAAGAGCTGAGGCCCGAATCCTGCCCAGGAGCTTTGTTCCCTGCTCTGAGGAGCTTCCAAACTAAGGAAGAGCGTGGGAGAGCCCTGGAGTGCCATGGGAGTGTGGGCACGACAGGGGAAATGGAGAGCAGGGCTCCCCTGCCCCAGCGTACCCCTGCCACCAGCGCTGGTCACTGGCAGAGGGGCTCTGACCCTGGGCTGTGACCCTGGGGCTGTGACCCTCAGGATGTGACCCTCGGGATGTGACCCTTGGGATGTGACCCTTGGGATGTGACCCTCAGGCTCTGACCCTGGGGATGTGACCCTGGGGCTGTGACCCTCAGGATGTGACCCTTGGGATGTGACCCTTGGGCTGTGACCCTGGGGCTGTGACCCTCAGGATGTGACCCTCGGGATGTGATCCTTGGGATGTGACCCTCGGGATGTGACCCTCGGGATGTGATCCTTGGGATGTGACCCTCGGGATGTGATCCTTGGGATGTGACCCTTGGGATGTGACCCTCAGGATGTGACCCTTGGGCTGTGACCCTGGGGCTGTGACCCTTGGGCTGTGACCCTGGGGCTGTGACCCTCAGGATGTGACCCTTGGGCTGTGACCCTTGGGCTGTGACCCTGGGGCTGTGACCCTTGGGCTGTGACCCTCAGGATGTGACCCTTGGGATGTGACCCTTGGGATGTGATCCTCAGGATGTGACCCTTGGGATGTGACCCTCGGGCTGTGAACCTCAGGCTGTGATCCTCAGGATGTGACACTGGGGCTGTGACCCTCGGGCTGTGACCCTGGGGCTGTGACCCTCAGGCTGTTACCTGGGGCTGTGACCCTGGGGCTGTGACTCTCAGGCTGTTACCTGGGGCTGTGACCCTCAGGCTCTGACCCTCAGGCTGTTCCTGCTCCCCTCTGTGCTGTTCCTGCAGTCAGGGCTGGCAGCCAGTGGCCAAGGAGAGTTTTGGCTCAGACCTGCAGAGTCCACTTGGAAATATTTCTTTCCTTTCCTGCAAAATGCTGCACTGCTGTGCCCTCCCTGTCCTCGGTGCAGATGGAGTGGCCAGTGGTGGTTTGGGTGACATATTTGCTTTTCTTCTTGGTTTTTCACCACAAAATCTTCCAGTCTGGGATGATCTGACTATTTGCTAAGCACAAGGCTCCCATGGCTCAATCCCCAGGTTTTCTGGCACGTGGCAGATGGGTTGGGTGCTCTGCCACGTGAACCCCATTTGTCTAATTCCTTCAGCACGTGGGCTTAGCCCTTACTCCCATCCCAATGAGCTCCAAGCACAGACTTGGAGAGATTCATGAGCATTTCCTGACTGACTGAAGCCTTTCCCAGCTATCATTTCAGCTAATCCCCTTTCTGAGGCTCGCCTGGCCAGTGTGGGGTGGGTCAGTGCCACAGGGAGAAGAAAATGAGACGCTGAACTCTCACCCTGTGCAGTTCATAGGGTGATGCTGTTCTGCACTGCTCACCCGGAGCTCAAAACTCCGGGAAAAGAAGATCCTGATGAGGTTACAGAAAGTCCCTGTGCCCTGGCTTGGTGGGCAGCTGAGATTCCTGATTGCACATAGGCAGGAGGCCACTGGCAATTAGGCTGGCTTGTTCTTAGGCTGCACCATTTATGCTGTGCCAAAATAAATAGTGCCATGGGTTTGCTTCCAAATCGAAACCCCTCTTGAGTTTTAGCTCTGGTCCTTGCAGAGAGTGGTCTGTGTGTAACAGAGGAGGGAGGTGAGGAGAGCTTTGGCATGGGGTAGGAGGTAGACAGCAGTGTAAAATGAAAATAAGAACTTGGTAAGTCAAGAACTTATTCCCAGAGTATGATTTAGGCTGGTAAATGACTCATTTTCCCCCTACTTGATGGCATTTTGCTTCTTCACTTGAAAATAGTTGCAGAGCACTTTCAATCTTATGGGCAAAATATAAATATAAATAGTAAAATATAAAATAATATAAAATAAATTAAAATATATAAAATATAAAAATATATATAAAATATAAATATACCTATAAATATAAATATAAATGTAAATATAAATATTAAAAGTAAAATATAAAATAATATAAAATAAAAAATATCTATAAAATATATAAATATACCTATAAATATAAATATACCTATAAATATAAATATAAATATATAAAAGTAAAATATAAAATAATATAAAATAAAAATATATATAAAATAAATAAAAATATATAAAATATATAAATATATATAAAAATATAAATATACCTATAAATATGCCTATAAATATACCTATAAATATAAATATAAAAAATTAAAATATAAAATAATATAAAATAAAAAAGATATAAAATAAATGAAATATATATAAAAAAAAAAAATATATAAAATATAAATATAAATATAAATATAAATATAAATATAAATATAAATATAAATATAAATATAAATAATTTGGTCAAAGAACTGTGCTGGGCCATAAAGGTGTGATTGCAGGTGATCCAGGCAGGAGAAATGGCCAAGCGTTTGTGAGGAAATGCCTTTCCCAGCATTTCCTGTGAAGGAAAGCCCAGCGCTGTCACTGTGGGGTGCTGGCCAGCTCACCTGTGGCCGTGGAGTCACCTGGAGATGGCAGAGCACACACCCAGCCCTGTCCAGGCTCTCTGGCCATGGTTTAACCCTTTCCTGTTCAGAACCAGGGGGATTCAGTCCCCAGTTCAGGGGAATTCTTGTGGGGCTGATTTCCACTTTAGGAGAATTGTTTCCTGCAGAAATCTGAAGAACAGTCAAAGATTTTTCTTCTGAGCATCCCAGTGTGTGTGAAAGTGGGAGAAAAGCCTGGGCATTGCTTCTTTACATCCCCCTTTCCCTCTGCCCACGTAGCAGGGGCACCCCCAGTGGGCAGGACTCTCAAGGGGCTGCAGCTGGGTGCTTCAGATCAGCTCTACTGCAAAACCTGGGGCCTTTTGCACAATCAAAGGCACTACTGTGAGGTTTGGATCTGCAAGCAGGGGGACCAGATCTTTGTTTCATGTAAAAAATATTGGAATTCTGTTGGCAGATGTGCAACAGGGGAGTGGGAAACTGTGTGGGAGGTGCAGAAGTGGTGGTGGTGGTGGTGGGAAAGGGCTGGCAGCTTGCAGAGGGAAGCCCAGCAAGGCAGCTCCTCACCTGCAGGGTGGATCCTGCATTCTGCCTGCACCCCTGGGACATGGCTCTTTTTGCCTGCCACGTCCACCCAATAAAAAAGAAATGTAAAAGGCTTTGGAGAGAACGGTTTGATTAATTTATTGGATTTTTGGCAGGATAAAGTTTAATATTTGGAAAGGCTTCATGTAATCTAAACAACCCAGCCCACTCTGGATTGCAGTCCATTAGCTGCTCCAAAGTAACCCAAGACAGGGAAAAGAATATGCAAAGCCTCAGCAGAGACAGAGGTGGGGGAAAATCCCAAGGACTGATATTTTTGGGCTGTTTGCCAGAGTACACAAAAAGGGCTGTGTGCTCTGCAGAAAGCCCCACGCTCTCTTTCTTCCACATGGGCTGCTCAGTGGCACAATTGATGGATTGTTTTGGGATGAGGGATGCTCAGGTACCTCCAAGGTGGCTCCCAGCCACACCTGCTGCTCTTTACAGTCTCCAGTATCTCCTGATCTTGCAAAGCAATAGATAAACTGATCATTCTCCTTTTGTTATATATTTGTTATATTTGTCTTCCTACCCCACTGAGTGGAGTCTGTGCTCTTGTGCAGAAAGGATAAAGGTTATAAATGTAAATGGATATTGTGGATAGGCCACGTCTGCTTTGCAATGTAAATACAGCAGCCAGGAGAGGTTTGTTTGGGAAGGGATTTGCACAGGACACTGCCTGGCACCCCACATCCATGGAGTGGGATGGAACTGGGGCACAGGGGCTCTGCAGGGCAGCACATGCAGAGGATGAGGAGGGAGCTGGGGCCCCTCTGATGTATTTAGAGGCTGTTCTGCTGGGGAAAGCTGTGCCATGCTCATGAGCTCATCCCAGTGAAGCAAGGAGCTGAGAAACCACAGAGGGCTCAGACACATCCAGGGCCTTTGGCATTTATTTCCACCACACCTTTTTGAAGGTAAATATTGCTGATAGAGCTGGGCCCTGCTTCCCTTGGGGACTGCAGGCATGTTATCTTCATGTCCAGGTCTCTTCCTGCCCTCCAGCTGCTTTTATTAAAATTTAAACTCCTCCAGGGCAGAGCTGTACCTTGATACCTGTGTGTGTCATCTGCAGCACGGAGGAGCCACGTTAATCAGGCTGGCAGTGAATTCCAGGATGTGCTTATCCATTGCAGCCTTGTGTTTTCTTCCTTGCAAACCCTTCCATCTCTATAAGTGACTTTTGGGATTTCAGTGTCTGCATGTCCACAAAGTTACAGGGAACTGATGGGTTTGTACAAGCAGGACACCCAAACAGGGATATAAATACAATAAATCATGAGTTTTAAACATGGAAGGGGCATTTTTGTCCCTTCTCAAGAGGTCTGTTAAGGAGATGTGGAAATAGGGGTGATGTCCAGTGCTAGGATGGCTCAAAAAGGGGAGCAGTGCTGCAGCTTCTCTGGGCAAAATGGGGTCACCAGCTTGAGGGAAATGTCAGGAAATGGCCATGAAAAGGGGCTGCAACAGATGGATATGGCTAAAGCCTGGTCCAGGAGCAGGGCTTAGAGATGCTTGAGCTCTCCAGAAACCCCAAGACTGAAACCAACTCCAGAGAGAACAGCCAAGGACATTTTCTGCATTTATCATTTTCTGCATTTATCTCAGGCTTTAGATTGCAAAGCCCTGCATGTTCCTAGAAAGCTCCTGAATATTCAAGTCCCCAAATGCCCCAGCAGGAGGATGAGCCAGTCCTGAGTGCATCCCACAGCAAACATTCCAGGGTGCTGGGAGCTGGTGCCCAACGCCTGCCACGCTCTCTGGGGGCTCCATTTTTAATGAGCACACCCTCCTGTGCTTTATGGATGAAGGGAAAAGGGAATGGAGCTCCTGTCCCTTGGGAAGGGGGAGATTGCTCCCTCTCTGTACTCAGCCTGATCACAGTGCCTTCATCATGGGCCTGGCAGAGACTTTGGGGATGATGCTGCTGTGGAAAGTGCATTTTAGAGAAGGAAATGAAGGGAATGGAAAGGGAGAGGTTGGGATGCTGAGGGTTTGGGCTGCCTGGATGGGGCAGGAAGGGTTTACCCTGCTTGGAGGAGCTGCAGAGTCAGTGGTGGAGCAAAACAGCCCTGGACACAGGAGGGGAGGTTTTGCTTCTCCTTCTGGCTCACATTTTCAGTTCATTTATTGTGTTTTCATGAGGGAAAAGGTGTTTTCCTTGCTCTGAGCATCGAGTCTGGGCTGTGAGACACTGGCAGGGGACAGAGCTGCTCTGGGCAGGACACTCAAACAGCACAAACCTTTCCTGATCAGCACCATGAGCTTCCCTTTGTGGCTCCCCAGCTCCTCACAGCCTCTCTCCCCCTACAAGAACCTGCCCCTGCCTTTAAGCCTGCCCTCAGGATTAATTAGAGCTGGTATTAAAGCTCTGAGATTTGGGAAGTGTTGTAGCAACTGATGGAGCCCAGCTGGCAAGGGGAGGGAGGGGAGTGGGATGAAGGGAAGAAGCAAGGAGGTGCTGGAAAGCTTTAATTAACACTGCTCTCACCTGACGATTGCTTTGCTGTGTTTGCTCAGCCCCAGCAGGAGTGTGAGCTGAAAATCATCCAGCAGGAGCAGGAGGTGGCAGTCCTGCCCCCGAAGGACGCCTGTAAATGCCACAAGGAGGACTTGGCAAGAGCCCTCAACGTAAGGATTTGCCCTTGGGAATGCGGGATCTGGTTATGGGAAGGGCCTGAGCTGCAAAATCAGCCTTTAATTGCCTTGCAAACTCCTGGAGTGCCAATTCCTCTGCCTTTTTGTGGGATGGATCCTCTGAGGGTCGCCACCCTCAGGGGAAGCTTCAGTGCTTGGCTGTATTTTGGGTTCTGACCTCAGAATTTTTTAAATCCAGGCAGAATAGATTTTATCCCTTCTCATTTTGTTCCCTTTGAGTTTTGTCAGGGTGTATTTATTTTTATTTTCTCTCTAAATACACAGTGCAACCAGAAGATCCTTCTTTTTTTTACTATTTTAGATTTCTAATTCATCATCTATGAAGTAATTTCTCCCTCTTAGAAATATACTTTTTTTTTAAATTAACTTGTGCTTACTTCACGGGTTTCTGTGATGGTTGATGGTAAAATTTTATAGTTTAACAAAAATATATATTTAAACAGTAAAACAACAGACAGATTTTTTTCTTTTTCATGTAGGACTGAGCCATAAAGATCTTGCCTCGTCTGCTAATAGGGGTTTAATATAAATTTGGCATAATAAGTTTTCTGTAGCTATAACATGAAATGGGTTTGGGTTTTTTCCCCTCTAGGTTGATTTACAGACTGGACTCTCTGAGTTTTCTGTGCTCCAGCGCCGGTCAAAACACGGCTGGAATGAATTTTCAGTAGAGAACACAGAGCCAATATGGAAGAAATATCTGGACCAGGTGAGGATTTTCTGCACAGATCCTCATTTCTTGGCAGAAACAAAACCTGGCTGCGTTCTGCTGAGCGTGTGCCTGCGTTGAAATATTCAGGGTTTCTACTTCCAGAGGCTGAGCCTTGGAACAGGCTGTGCCCTGGGCACAGGAACTGCTCCTTCTCCTGGGAAAAGCCACTGTGAGGCTCCTCTGCAGCTCCCTGAGGGTGCAGATAACATCTGCAAACAGAAATGGGACTTTTTTATCCCCACACAGC
>VZSJ01002305.1:308749-322573 GCA_013398405.1 Pheucticus melanocephalus | reverse complement strand
GGCCCCTGTCCTTGTCCCCATGGTGGGTGTCACTTGTCCTTTATCCCCACAGTTGGTGTCACCTGCGCCCCATCCCCACGGTGGTGGCCCCTGTCCCACCCCATCCCTGTGCCCACACCTGTCCCCCCTCTGTTCCCAGGCCGTGCTCATCGTGGTCACCGTGGCCTTCATCCAGGTGGGTTGTGCAGAGCTCTGCAGTGGCCGTGGCCAGCAGCACAGAGCCCCTGCTGTAACTTGGCTCTCCTCTCCCTTCTCCTTCCCAAGGAATATCGCTCAGAAAAGTCTCTGGAAGAGCTCAACAAGCTGGTGCCCCCCCGAGTGCAACTGGTGAGCCAGGGCTGAGCAGGGAGGGGGCTGAGAGGGCAGCACCAAAGGGAGAAGAGGATTATTCCAGGCTGTGGTGCACATAGTGAGAACCTGGGCTCTGGAGGGGTGGCACTGTGAATGGTGCAGCTCTAGGTCAGGGATGAAATCATCAGTATTGATCAGAAATTATTAGAATTTTTGTTTAACTATTAGGGGAAAATTAGAAATAAGGAGCAGGCATCCTGTGGAATTAAATAAATGCTAAGACAGGAGGGTCCCAGAAAAATCTGCTCCACATCCCTGCAGCATCCTCTCTCCCCAGGCAGGAAAAACCTCACCTGTGCATATATATTTTTGCTTTAGGGTAGTTTTTCCTCACAAGAGCTGGGCACAAAGCAGCACCTGAGTGCAGGTGCAGGTGGGATGGGTTCCTGTCCTGCCTGGTGCTGCACACACCCAGGTCACAGCCCATGGAGCAGCTGCAGCGTGGATCAGACACCGCTTTCCCCACGGCTTTGATGTTTGTTATCAGTGCTGGAAATCACAGGAAATATTTTCTTTATTTATGTCTGTCCAAATCAGTTTTGTCACAGCCAACAGGAAAAAGTTGTGAGGCTCAGGGAAGCCTTGCCCTGCCAAAGAAGTGTGGGGTTTTCCTCTGGTCCAAAGTTCACCCTGGAGCTCACAAACCCACTGTTGGTTCTTTATTTATTTATGATATGACACCAGAAGCATCCAGCTGCCTGGAAGGCTCCACTTTGAATGCAACAGTGGAATGCCAGGGGTAATTCTAGCTTTAAAAAGCCTCTTTTTTAGGTTCAAGAATCTGCAATTCATTATTTAAAGCATGAAAGCACAACTTCTCATTGCTCCTCTACTGTATAAATAATGTTTGAGTCACTTCTGAAATGTAAATCATCCATAACCTGCCCATCTATTTACGAATTAAAACCAAGCCCAAGCTGAACATAATCCTCTGCTCATTGCTATGAAGATTTTCTGTTCTTATTTACATTGGAAGCTCTTTGGGGCAAGGCTTTCTTGGCAGCCACATTCCCAAGCTTGCAGGAGGAATAAAACCCTCACAGCCTGCTTCCCTTTCTTCTTTTTTCTCCTTTTGCCTCGTGTAGCCTGAGGGAAGGAAAACTGCAGCACCTTCTAGCACGAGAGCTGGTGCCTGGAGATATCATCTACCTGTCTGTGGGTGACAGGGTTCCTGCAGACCTCAGGCTCATCGAGGTAAATTCAGCTGGAAACCAGCCTGGCTGGCAAAGCCCTTGTCTTAACAGTGCCAGAAATTCATCTTTTGAATCAGGTTACAGATCTGCTGGTGGATGAATCCAGTTTTACTGGAGAAGCTGAGCCTTGCAACAAGACTGAGGGTGTGCTGCTGGAGGCTGGGGACATCACCACACTGAGCAATGTGGTTTTCATGGGGACCCTGGTGCGATACGGGAAGGGGAAAGTGAGTCCTGACATCACTGATCTTTTCCTTTCCTGGGCATTAATTGCAGAGTCTTGTGGTGTGGGCATGGAGAGACAGGAAAAGGTGAATGGTAGAGGTGGGGTTGGATGTTGGGCAGGAATTCTTCCCTGTGAGGGTGGAGAGGCCCTGGCACAGAGCAGCTGTGGCTGCCCTGGATCCCTGGCAGTGCCCAAGGCCAGGCTGGATGGGTCTTGGAGCAGCCTGGGACAGTGGAAGGTGTCCCTGCCATGGCAGGGGCTAGAACAAGAAGCTTAAGGTCCCTTCCAACCCGAACCCATCTGGGATTCTCTGGGTTTTTCCACCTCCATCTCTCTTTTTCCCTTTTTTCAGGGCGTGGTTATTGGCACGGGTGAGAACTCCCAGTTTGGCGAGGTGTTCAAGATGATGCAGGCTGAGGAGGTAACACAGCCCCTGGCTGGGGAAGTGCTGGATGTCCTGGGTGAGAGTTTGTGAGGAGGAGCAGTCCCAGGAGCCAATGCACTGGGTTCAGTTCTGCTTCTGCCACAAAATGCCCATGTGAGGGGGGGACACCAAGTGACAGAGAAGGACAGGACAGACTCTGCCTGTTGGAGTGTTGAGGGTGGGAAAAGCACAAGGGACCATGGATTGAAACCAGGACTGTTGGGTCACTTGTTCTGAGCCAACCATCAACTCCTCATCCCACAAAACACCCAAAGAAGAACCATTCATCTCTAATTTTTCCAGACTCCCAAGACACCTCTGCAGAAGAGCATGGACAGGCTGGGGAAGCAGCTGACCCTGTTCTCCTTTGGGATAATTGGTGAGTGGGATGCAGGGCTCACACTTGCATGGCTGGCTATGGGATCCCTCTGTGCTGTCCCAAAAGCACTGGGTGGATCTGATTACCTGGACTTTGGGGTTCCAGCAGAGACAGCACTGAAGGAGAGATTTGGGGGCCTCATTGCATTTTCAGTTCCACAACATCAGCTAAAACAGGGATTTCTGAAATTCTCTTTTTTCATCAGCTCCTTTACCCCCCTCCAGGTTTGATAATGCTCATTGGCTGGCTGCAAGGGAAGCATCTCCTCAGCATGTTCACCATTGGAGTCAGGTGAGGACTGGAGAGCCCTTTTCTCTTTCATTTCTAATGAAACATCCCAAGGAGTTCCCTGTTCAAAACAATGGACTTTTCACATAAGAGAACTTGAGTAAAACCTTTCACAAATATGTATCTGGCAAAATTAAGTTAAGGTTTAAATAGAGTGGAGGAAAACAGAACCAAGCTTGAGGGTTTATTTAATTTTGTAAACTGTTATCTCAAAAATCTTCACTGGCATCTCTACCTCATCCTGCTGTGAGTGCCCTTTCCTATCTGTGCTGTGAATTTAGTGGGAGTGTACCAACAGCAAATATTACTCTTTGCTGTTCCTACTGGATTTACATCTAAAGAAAGGAATGCACACCTCATACAGCATAAAGAAGCATGAACAGCTTCTTAATCAAACACAATAAAAATGTGTTTTCAGCAGTGCCCATAAAACCAGTTAACTTTGCGTTGTCATGGTTCTAAAATCAATCCTTAAATAAAGTGTTCTATGGAAAGAAAAGAAAAATCCTGGATGAGAAGACAGCAGAGAAGCCAAACTGATTCAGTGCTAGGAGAGTGGTAAATTCTGAGTATTGGAGGGCAGATGATAGTTTTATAAGGTCTCCTGGATTACATTTTGCACATGCCTAGAAGCATTCAGAGCTTCCCAAGGAATATCTAATATCCAATATACAGACTGGGGCTGGATTTTTCCAGCATATCAGGTGTTGCAGGTTTTGATGATGGGGACATTTGGGGAGCTGGTTTTGTCCCCCACATCGAGGGGTAAGAGAGCAAGTGAGGGGCTGCATGTGGTCAGAAGCCAGTGGTTAATATGTGAGCCCTGATGCCAAGGAATATTCAATTCCCATCCTCAGAAAGTTAAATAAATGAAATTAAATCCAGCCTCCACATCCCTGCTTAGCCAGAAATTACTGCTCTTTGGCAAAGTAAAGAAGAAAAACGACTGCTCTGTCAAAATCATCCAGGAAAAGCTCAAAGGGCTGGATAAATATCCTGCTTTTTGTATTTACAGTGTGCCAGGAGTCCCCAAGGGTTATCCCCTTAGGAAAACTTAGCCCTGGGGGTGTCCCTTTGGCACTTTTGGGTCAGTACTGTGGTTTGGGCCCTGTGTTGAGGCTGCTGTGTCTCTGCTGTCCCCAGCCTGGCCGTGGCTGCCATCCCTGAGGGGCTGCCCATCGTGGTCACTGTCACCCTGGTGCTGGGAGTGCTGCGCATGGCCAAGAAAAAGGTGATTGTGAAGAAGCTGCCCATAGTAGAAACCTTAGGTAAGGCTGCAGAGGGGCCACAGGGCATGGTCACCTGCCAGGCTCCCAAATCTGAGCTGGGCAGCCACCAGCTGATCCAGAAAAATAAATTTGGCGTAGGGTTACTGGGACAGAGCAACCCGCTCAGAATTAAATACATTTTCTGCCCTTGTTTCCCTTAGTTTGGTGGTGTGAACATGGTTGGAATGGTGCAAGCCAGCCCACAGGGAGCAGGCACACATTGGGTTAAAATCTTTGTTTCTCCTTCCTCTCCATGCTGTGGGATCCTCCTGCAGATCCATCCCGTCCATTTCTTCAGTGTCTGGCTAAATAGACCTCCCCAGCCCCTTCCTGACAGCAGAAATAAAGCCATTTTTCCTTCTGCAGGCTGGGTGGCCATGTCCCTGATATCCATAAGGTCATGGAAAGGGGGACAGAAGGGATTTGAGGGGGTGTCCAGCACATCCTCACAACTGCAGGGCACAGTGAACCAGGATGGAATTGTTCTTCCACCTCCCCTTATCTTTAACTTGTCCCTCACTCCCAGGTGGCTGCACTCCAGGCTTTGCTGCTCTGCCCTGGTCAGGGTGGCAGGGATATGGAGGAGGAGACACTGAGTCTCTTTAGCACCACTCATTAAAGGCACAATAAACACCAAGGCTGGTCCGTGCAGTTCCCAAAATCTGCTGCACGGCCACGTCCTGCAGCTGAAACCTGTCCTCTTAGGAAACACTGCTATTGTTTGAACTGCCCTTGTTTGTTCTGCAGTTAAGGAATCTTATCACCCTGATTTTATTGTCCCTGCCCTGACCCAGGACATCTGAAAGGGCTTTTCCCTCCTGAGGGAATTTGTTCTGCTAGGGCTGCGCCCACAGAGGCGGAACTGCAGCTGCAGAGAAGGCACAGCCAAAACTGTCTGTGAAACTTCTGAAAAGGAGAAAAACAATCCTTCTTTAATTATAACTCACTGAAAAAGAGGTATTGGAGGTCACAGCTTTGCTCTCTGCTAATCCTTCCAAAGTGTGATTCATTTAATTGCAGCCCAATCTGCTTTATTTTCTCTCCAGGCTTTTACCTGGAGGTCACTGTGCTCATGGGGTTTGTGCCTGAGCACTGTGATCACCCCCAGAGCCAGGGAAGATATTCACACTCAGAAGGAAGCTGGAGCCTGATGCTTGTTTTGTATTAATTTCCCCCCTTCTTGGGAGTAGAAACTATCTGGAAAGTGGTGCCTCTGCTATTTCACCCTCTTGTGGTATTTTGTAAATGGGCTTTGGAAAAAAATGTGCTTTGCTGGATCAGGATTGGCACAAAGCAGAGCAAAGGGGAAGATTCTGCTCTTAGATGTGGATCTTTGAGTATTTTTTGTGACAGTCTGTAACCCATCTCCTCTCACAGTCCCTTGGTGAGGCAGGGAAGGGCTGCAGTTCCTGATTTAGAGAAGCAAGGCTTAATTGGCAGCGTGGGAATTGGGTCTGTCTTTTTGGAATAGAGCAGCTCTTCTGTTGAGTGATATTGCAACTCAAAAACATTGACCAAGACAATGTGACCCTCTCCAGGTGTCCCCTACCACATCTCACACCCCAGTGATGCTCACAATGCCCCAGTGTGCACTCAGATCCTTCCCTTCCCTGTTAGGGGAAAGGATCTTTCCATCTTTTCTCCCTTTCACCGGTGCAGTTCAAACACCACGAGTGAAACTTGTTCTCCCCCCTCTCAATCTCCCTGCTGGGCTGCATTATTGCCCAGTTCTGACTGGCGCCATCCCTGCCCCAGGTTGTTGCAATGTCATCTGCTCGGACAAGACGGGCACCCTGACTGCCAACGAGATGACGGTGACGCGGCTCGTGGCCTCGGACGGCTGCCAGGCTGAGGTAGGGATGGGGCTGAGGGGCTGACCCAGCCTCTCCTGCTGGAATCCAGCAGCACTCAATCCGCCTTTGGTTCACTCAGACCCAAACCAGGGAGGCTGGCCAGCCCCAAACCCAGCAGTTTCTGTCATGTTCCATACAAAGAAGGGATTTTTGCAGCCCCAGGGGACAAGCAGAGGTGGGGCTGAGGGGACAGAACTGCTCAGGTTCCACAGAGATGTTCATTGGAGAAAAGGAGACTCAGAGGTGACCTTATCACTCTCTACAACTCCTGAAAGGTGACTGTGGTCAGGTGGCGTTGGGCTCTTTCTCCAGGCAGCAAATGTCAGAAGGAGAGGACACAGCTTCAAGCTGTGACAGGGGAAATACAGGTTGGATATTAGGGAGAAGTTTTTCACAGAAAGAGTGATAACATATTGGAATGGCCTGCCTGGGGAGGTGGTGGAATTGGAGTTTTTTTGAACACATCCCTGGATATGTTCAAATAAAGCCTGGATGTGGCACTGGGTGCCAGGGTTGAGTTGAGGTGTTGGGGCTGGGTTGGACTCCATGATCTTGAAGATTTCTTCCAACCTGGTCATTCTGTGATTGGCATAACTGTTCCCTGCACTTGCTGTAAATTCTGAAACCTGCCACTGACCTGTGGGTATGACAGTCTGGTCAGAGAGAGAAAGCCAGATAAACCTTCCCAGGAATTGTTCTGGGCAGTTTTGAGAAGGCTGAGAGAAAGAATTAAAGCAATCTTGCAGCTGGTGTTTTGAGCGGTTGTTTTCTCATAAGATGGTTACCAAAAGGTGTCTTCTTAATTAGCCAGTGGTGTGATGGGGTGTTGATTAAATGACCAGTCAGGTCCACCTCTATTGGAATGGTGTATAAAAGAATAGGTTTTCAATAAAACTCAATTTAAGCTCCTGAAGAAACCTGGACTCTCTGTATCACCTCACTCCTGTTCCTGACTCAACAGTGACACTGACCCTTGCTGGTCCATCTCCTGCAGGAATATTTATTATAAGAGCAGCTTCATTCTCTGCTTGGTTCATTCCTCTCTGTGCAAAATGAGGGGAAATGCAGAATGTGAGGCAGAGGAAAGACAGACAGTCAAGAGGGCAGGGCTTGAGCAAACCCAGTGATGCCATTGCTGCCAAAGGTCTGCATCTCCCCCCTGAGCTGCAGGAGACTTCTGGAATCACAGCCAACAAGCTCCCTATAGGACAAATTCACTCCTTTTGTCCCTAAAAAACCATTTTAATGTGATATTGTCACTGTTTGCAGCCTTTCCTTTAAGCCTTGCTTTGAGAAAGAAAGAAGAACCCCTGTACTCCTTCAAAATGAGAATTTCTTGAGTGCAGCCCCCTGCACACGTCTGCAGTCCAGTCCTGCCTGGCAAAGGGGAAATTTCCCACCTCTCTCTCCCTCCCTCCCTCAGGTGAGCGGGGTGGGCTACAATGGAGAAGGAAATGTTTATCTTCTGCCATCCAAGGAGATCCTTAAAGAGTTTTCCAACATTTCCATCGGGAAACTCGTGGAGGTAAGTATAAATTATGAACCAGCTTATCATAGCTACATTCAGTCTTCAGTTGCACAAATGAATTTGGATAATTAGTGTAAAAAAAACCCACTTTTGTAATTCTAAAATGGACTGGCTTGCTAAAACATTCTCATGGAATGACTGAGTGTGATGTAATTCCTGAAGTTAGGAGTGAAAGGCGATGATCATAAGGCATGCAGGGAGAGACCAGAGCCATCAGCCTCAGGAGTCAATGATATTCTGGATAAAAATACAATTCTGGCAGAGGAGAAACCAATAGATTTTACCCTGTTCAGGTTTTTAATGTGCACAGTTTCTAGACATTAGCCAGCTCACAGTCAGTTTATAAATTTATTGTGATGTTCTCTGGGTTTTGTGTCAGCTTTACATAAAATTTTGAACATTCAGCTGTAGGCTAAAGTGGAGTGTTCAGGTGGTGAAATGATTCAAGCTGGAATCTCAAATGGAGACTAGGTCCTGTTTTATTCATACTGCACATTAGAAACAATAGGAGGAGAGACTGAGCCTTCATTTTCATGATCTATGAAGCTCATTAGATGTATCTTATGTTTTCTTGATGTTAATTTATCCAAAGCATAATATTTTACCAAAATATTGGTGTATTATATGCATTAAATGGCTTTAGAAAGCACGAGAACTGATCTCAAGTGATGCTGCTGAGTTTTTCCCAAAACTTCTGGGATGTGGCTCCTTTCATTCCCCAACCTTGCATCATTTCATTGAAAGAGATTAAAAAGCTGTGACTTCAGTAATGACAAAAATAGCTCATGCAAACCTGTGCCTTTCTCCAGGCTGGCTGTGTGGTCAATAATGCTGTTATCAGGAAAAACACTGTGATAGGACAGCCCACAGAAGGAGCTCTCATTGCCCTGGCAATGAAGGTAAGACCCTTGGAGTTTAAAATTTCCCTGCAATTAAATAAATAAATAAATAAATACAACCTGCATTTGTGAGGTCTGGCAGCAGAGTGAGACTGCTGTTGATTCCCCAGGCTGGTTTTGGTCCTCCCCTGTCCCCTCTGCCACAGATGTTTCCTCTCCCAGCCATCCTTTAGTCATGGACAAACACTTTCCTTGAGCTGCTGTGCTGGCAGCAATCATTGCTAGGCTTGGTTAATTAGGCTAGGTAATGCATTTCTATTGGGCTCAGATGGGAAAGCCTTTTTTATATTTCCTGCAGGTGCCAATGAAGAGTCCAGGAGGAAGAGAAGAGTTAAAATGGGCAGGAACAGGCCAGGCCAGATTGCATGGCAGAGGGTCACCCTCATTTTGGGGCATCTGCTGGCTTGCACTTTTTCCTGGCCATGATTATGTGAAACAAGATGTTTTTATGAATATTGCACTCACACTCCTGGGCAGAGCCATGAAACACCCCAAGGTGTCACTGATGAGGGTGACATCAGTGTCACCCAGGCTGTGGCCTCAGGTGAAGCACAGGAGGTCCCTGATGAAAGGATGCCCCTGCAAACATCTGATCTTTCCTCCTGATTTTAAAGCTCATAACTCTGGCAGAGAAATCATGATTTTTAATTTTTTTTCTTTTTATACAATGGCATTTCCTTTCCCCAGATGCTGAGTTAAAACCTTCCTCCTGCTCTGGAATTCAAGCCAAGCAATCAATAGCAGAATATGAGGGAGAGTGTCTTTGCTATTTTTCTTTTTAATGTTTTGGTTTGGTGGGAGCTGGGGACAAAGGTGATCAAAAGCAGCTTCCAGTGTCTCCCACTTCACCTGGCACACCCACACACTCTGCTGGAGCAGGAGTGCATTGATTTGGACTGAAAGGTTTTGTTGTGAATTGCTTTTATTATTATTTGAAATAATTCAAAACCACATCCACGACTGACCATTCTGTTATTTGCTATTTCCTTTCTTCTTTCAAGTAGAATTGCTGGGAAATAACCCTGAAAAGAAACCCAGAAATCTGCTCAGCCATAGATTTAGGGAATGGATTTGATCCTCCTTTGACCCAAAGCCTCACACAAAGGCAGGGCAGCTCCCTAATTCTTTAAAAATTTATCAGGAATCAAGCTTCAAACTCCAGTTTAATTTATGCCATATCAGGCACACCAAAAGAGAAGAAATGGTTTAAATTTGAATTTTGCTCTCCTCGTGTTTTCTCTTGAGCTCTGTGGTATCTGACAGCCTGGAAGGACACAGTCAACAATCAATCCTTGTGATATGGAAAATATATCCAGGTTTTGGCAATGCCCAGCCTCACAGAGCTCTTTTTGTTTTACCTTGCTTCAGATGGAATTAGCTGACATAAAGGACATTTATGTAAGAAAGAAGGAAATTCCATTCAGCTCCGAGCAGAAGTGGATGGCTGTGAAATGCACACTGAAAAATCAGGTAAAGCAAACAGAGGCAGGGGCTGGTTTCGTGTTTCTAATTGTGCACCTCAACAATGGGCATGACATGGTATCTCCTCAGTAAATAATGTTTTCAGGAGTTAACTATGTCGGGAGAAAATGAAACAAACCTCAAAATTCCCAGCTTGGGGGGATTTTTAGCCTGTAAAACTGAGTTTGAATGGAGGGGGGGAATACTTTTCATACAGTGGTTTGAGCAGGAAAACAAAAGCTTTTCAGAGGTGACTGACAGGGAGAGAAAGGTCTGGTGTTTGGGAGGAAAGGTTGGCCCTTTATCCCTTACTGGGTTAAGGAGTTCATTTTGGCTGAAATAATGCTCTGGTTTAAAAACTCACCAACCTTTTCATCACCATGTTGTCTGTGAGGGCTGAACGTGAAAAATGGCCAGAGCAAAAATATCCCATCCCATCCATAATATATGCTCCTGGGCATCTCTTGAAACAGGTAAAAGAGGAAACTGGATCTTTTCTACCTAAAGACTTTTTCATTTAAAATGTGCTCCATTTTTTGGATAAAGTGTATTCTCTCCTTGCTTTCAAGGATCAGGAAGATATTTACTTTATGAAAGGAGCATTTGAAGAAGTCATCCAGCACTGCACTCTGTACAACAGTGGTGGCATCTCGTTGTCACTCACACCCCAGCAAAAAGCCCTCTACCAGCAGGAGGAAAAGAGAATGGGCTCCTCAGGACTTAGAGGTCAGTCCTTACTGCCCCTATCAGGCTTAAAACTTTCCTGCTCTGTTGTGGTTAGGATGGGCAGAGGCTCAGTCCTCACAAAATCACAGAATGGTTTGGGTTGAAGGACTTTAAAGCTCATCTCATCCCACTCCTGCCATGGCAGGGACACCTTCTACTGTCCCAGGGTGCTCCAAGCCCTGTCCAGCCTGGCCTTGGACACTGCCAGGGATCCAGAGGCAGCCACAGTGCCCCGTGCCAGGGCCTGCCCACCCTCACAGGGAAAAATTTATTCCTGATCTCCAGTCTAAATCTCAGATTTCACCTTAAAGCCCTCAGTTCGTAGCGTCACTTTCATGGTCTCTTCCCAACTCTTGTCAGAGTGCCAAGGGCCATGCCTTAGGTCTGCTAGCTGATCTTTTTTTGTGTGTGCTGGGTTTAAATTAGTGAGTGTGAAAGGAGCTGAAAACAAGCCCTGGAAATTGAGTGTTTCTGTTCCATGGAGAGCTGTGATTGTCTGGGACATGCTCTGGATGCTGCACTGCAGAGCTGAGCCTGATCTAAGCACTGCTCTGCCAATTTTGGTTTTGGAGAGGACAGCAACAAAAAGCGAGTTCCAAACATGGATTTGGGAGCTGAAATTTCTGTTTGAGGCTTGGTTCAATCCTTTGCTGGGCCCAAATCTCTCAATCTCCTGATCCCAGCTGCCTGTCAGTGCACAGCCCACAGGAGCTTTTTCCAGGTGTCACCTCCTTCATCACCAGAACATCCCCCCAGAAACATCTCAGACTTCCACACAGTGACACAGACACCATTCCCAGCTCATAAGGAGCTGAGGACAAGCCTTGGCAGCAGGATCTGGTGGATGGTAGAGTTAATGTACAGATTCTCCCACCCTGTGTCCTGTGGTTAGGAGCTCCTGTGCAGCGCTTGATTTACAATATCCAAATTATCTGCCCTCGTGGCAACGGCAAATTACTGCTCTGAGGGGAAGTGATTAACTCAGGCAGCTGCTGCAGCTTTTGATTCCATCATCAAAGCAAGGCTGACATGAACCCCTGGCAAAATATCCTTGAGTGATTTAAGAATGATTGAGTGATAACGGGTGTGCACTAGGAACAGAGACAAAATGTTCAGAGCCTGGATGTTTACATGGTGGGAGTTCCACTGGTTCAACTGAATTTACATTTCACATTTTTAGGTTTTAAAAAAAGTGTAAGTTTTTGCAGGAATGCTATTGTTTAACTTAGTAGTTTAACAGTGTCTGGTTTAACATAACACTGCCCAGATTTAATCCATCTGCATTTAGACAAGACATGGTAGACAGCTTAAAATTAGAAAGAAAGAAATGCTAAGAGAAACATGTCAAACAGAAATGCTCTCATTCACAGAAACTATTATTTAGTGGACTGAATTTTTGTGTCTATACAAGATCTGATTGTAATGACTAAAGATCTGTTTTTAATTACTTTTTCTGCTGGGAAACAGGCAATTTAATATCTTCTCTAAATATTCCTTTTAAAGCACAGAAATATAGCATTAACAATTTACTCTTGTCCTGTTTTTCTCCCCTCTGTTACTAGTACTTGCTTTGGCTTCAGGTCCAGAACTTGGCAAACTAACATTTCTAGGTCTGGTGGGAATAATTGATCCCCCAAGGGCTGGGGTGAAAGAAGCTGTGCAAATCCTGTTTGAGTCTGGTGTGTCAGTGAAGATGATCACTGGAGATGCCCTGGAAACAGCTGTGGCTATAGGTACCAAACTTTGCTGCTCTCCTGGGGGTCTGTCACATCAGTCAAGTGTTTTATCCCTTAATAATCAACTTTATCATTGTTTCTGTGTGCTCAGTAGAGGCTTTAAAGGTCACTGAGTTTTTGCTTTTCGATTGAAACAAACATTAAATGGAGTATAGAGCAGTTACAAACTCGGCCAAATTCCAGTAAATTGATTTCACTATTTCAGCACCAGAAATGGCAAAATGCCACTGTAAGCTTCTTAAAAGACACAGATAGCATTGCTAGGATTATAGAATCCACTAATATTTAGAGTGTGAGTATCTCTTTTCTTTGCAGGACAGAACATTGGTCTCTGCAATGGGAAGCTGAAAGCCATGTCTGGGGAAGAGCTGGACCAACTGGCAGAGGCAGAGCTCTCCTCCACTGTCCAAAATGTAATGGCTTTGATTACATAAAAAAAGCCTATTTCCAATAGCTTCAATCTAATACGAGATTATATTTTGTCTTTGTTGTTTTTCAGGTTTCCATTTTCTTCAGAACAAGTCCGAAGCACAAACTAAAAATAATAAAGGTACTAAGAGCCTGTGAAATTCATTGTACACCTCACAAAAACAAGGGGGAGGGAGCCTCAGTTCTCTCTGCATGATCTGGTTTTCCCCAGCAGCATCAGCTCAAACTAAAGGATTGTAAAACCCCAGCTAGAGCAGTGGCACTGTTTCTCTGAAGGTATTAGCTGTGGAATTGGACTTGATGATCCTTGTGGGTCCTTTCCACCTCAGGATATTCTATGGTTTTATGATTTTTCTTGCAAGTCTGGGCCCTGGGCGTACAAAAAAAAAAAAAAAAATAGTGAGGTATTAGCAGCTACAACATCAGGAGAATGATTTCTGAGGGTTTTACTCCCCTCTTCTAACTTCTGCTGGAGTTGTGAGATTCCCTATACTCCTGAAAAACCTAATTCTTGGTCTGACCTTTGTGCTCTGTGTGCTGCCGAGTCTGTTTTACCCTCAGAGTCCAACAGAGCTTCTGATCTTTCAATACAAAAAGAGCAAAGCAAACAGTCCAGGCTCTGCAATTGCCAGCATGGCTTGTTCCTGTGCTGGTTTGAGAGCCTCTGAGCTGTCCCCTCCCACAGGCCTTGCAGAGGGCTGGTGCTGTGGTGTCCATGACAGGGGACGGGGTCAACGACGCCGTGGCGCTGAAATCGGCCGATATCGGCATCGCCATGGGACGGGCGGGGACAGACGTCAGCAAAGAGGCTGCCAACATGATCCTCGTGGATGATGACTTCTCAAAAGTCATGTAGGTTTGGAGATCTTCTTACTCTGCAGCTCTTTTCTGGCTGGCTGCTGCAGCAAGCCTGTAGTGTGAGGAGGGCTGGGGATGGAAGTGGAGAGCGCCAGGGTGGATCTGACTCGCCTTTAGTTGCACACATGGCAATGACTTTCCTTCCAAGTGGTGCTGACCAAGCTACCTTGAACCTGAAAGCCCTGGCTCCTCTAACTGGGAGCTG
>VZSJ01002305.1:220844-308739 GCA_013398405.1 Pheucticus melanocephalus | reverse complement strand
AGAGCACCTAAAAGTCTGGGTAGATCAGAACTTTTTTGGTCATAATTTGGGCTCGGTGATCCTGGAGGTATTTTCCAACCTTTATGATTCTGTAGCTAACTGGGGATCTGAGAGCACCTAAAAGCCTGGGTAGATCAGAACTTTTTTGGTCATAATTTGGGCTCGGTGATCCTGGAGGTGTTTTCCAGCCTTTATGATTCTGTAGCTAACTGGGGATCTGAGAGCACCTAAAAGCCTGGGTAGATCAGAGCTTTTTTGGTCATAATTTGGGCTCAGTGATCCAAGGTGTTTTCCAACTTTTATGATTCTGTAGCTAACTGGGGATCTGAGAGCACCTAAAAGTCTGGGTAGATCAGAGCTTTTTTGGTCATAATTTGGGCTCGGTGATCCTGGAGGTGTTTTCCAACCTTTATGATTCTGCCTCGTACTCTGCCTCATCCAGGAAGCTCAGAGGAAAAATGTAATTTGCAATGCTCTGTTGGTTCATAACAACAAGGTGGGCAGGGTACAGTGAGTATATAAATAGGTCCCAGGCCTGCTTTATGAACCAAAACCTGGCCATGTGACCCAGGCTTTCAGATCTAAGCGTTGATAAAGGATTTGTAAGTGAGAAGCTGCATTGACAGCCTCCTCCTGAGCTGGGCTCTGAACTTCCTCTGAAATAAGGGCTACAAAAGACAATTGTGATTTGAGTGTCACAGGGAGCTCAGTGTAAACAGTGGGAGTGCTCTTGACTTAATAAAATCCCCTCTCCCTTCCAGGAATGCAATAGAAGAGGGAAAGGGAATATTTTACAACATAAAAAATTTTGTCCGGTTCCAGTTGAGCACGTAAGTTCCTGTTTGCTTCAGCTCCTGTGAAAGCACCTTCAGGGTGAGGCCCTGCACAATAATGTTCTGTACTTTGCAGGAGTATTTCAGCTTTGAGCCTAATTACCCTGTCAACAGTGCTCAACCTACCCAACCCACTCAATGCTATGCAGATCTTATGGATCAACATCATCATGGATGGGCCACCAGCACAGAGGTATGGAAGAGTCCAATGAGCAAAATAATCTGGGGTTTAGTATGTCTGAATGTGGCCTAGGAACACAAACTGTTGTGATTCCTCATCAATCATCATCAGTGCTTCAACAAGCTGCACTTCTGTTCCCTCCTGTTCTTTTAAAAAGCACTTCACATTTATTTGAGGTTTTCTGTATTTTCCTGGTTTATGGTGGTCACTTACTATTCCATTTTTTTGACTAGGAATGGCTGTTTTCCTGAAAATACCACCAGGGAGTTGTGGGGATATGCCCCAAAATCACAGAATTTAGGAACTTCATCCAACTGCTAATTACAACTACATCCAAATAAAATTACAGCTTCCACATTATGCACACTCTCACTCTGGGGTGGCCTGATGATTTCATGTTATTTTAGCAGCCCAATATGCAGAAAAGACCTTTGGTATCAGTGTCATGGACAAATTTGGGCCTTATGTCACCTTGCTTGAATATTCACACTGTGTCCCAAAGAATTGCATCCTTCAGCCCCATCCTGGATTCTCAGGATCAACGTTTTGGGACCCTGCATTAATTAACACATCCCTCTGCTTCTCTTGGAGGCAGTTTGGGGGTTGAACCTGTTGACAGGGACACCATCAAGCAGCCCCCCAGATGCATCACAGACACCATCCTCAGCAAATCCCTGATCCTGAAAATCTTCATGTCAGCAATCATCATCATCAGTGGAACTCTCTTTGTCTTCTGGAAGGAGGTGAGGGAAATCTGCACTCAGATCTTGTTTCCATCAGGGTGGGTGGAGCACAAAGCGAGGGCAGTTTCTGAAGGACGTGAGAAGGACTTTCTGGAATCCATCCCATGGGGAAGGACCAGTGTGGGCAGAGGGCTGAGAGAGCAGGATCAGCTCCCAGCTCTGCTCCTGCCTCCCTCTGTTACCTCTAATTTAGTCCTTCCAATCCAGAATGGGAAACCTATTACTTAATCAATACTTTAAGGGACTTTTCACCTCCAGCTCTCCATTTTCCCAGCAGAAAATGCCAAGTACAATAGATTGCTGTTGGTACTTTAAGTTTCAGTAATTTAATTTAGGATGTTCTTTACTCAAAGTCCACATCAGTTTAAGAATTTAAAGTATTGTTGATAAGATCATAAACTTTAAAATTAGCAGAGAGAACTGAATGCTACCTACAATAACTAGACCTAGATTTACTCCTTTGTTTTACTACCCTTTGATTTGACTGGGTTCATTAGAGGGAACATTTAATTCTTCTATTGAGTTGGCATATTTTTGTAAGGTTAAACTAACCCCTGGATTTTTGTGTGCTTCCAGAATCCAAAGGGGGGCATAACTCCTCGAACCACAACGATGACTTTCACCTGCTTTGTGTTTTTTGACCTCTTCAATGCCCTGACATGTCGCTCTCAGGTGAGATGGCTCTGTCAGCAGTAATTTCTTGTCTCAAATCACAAACATAAACATTAGAATACCAGCATTTTGCATAGTAAGGGTTTTTTTAATGTTATTTAAAGCAGTATGATTTTTATCAACTTTTTATACAGATAAAATTATCCATCACAAGTGCAAGTACACTTTCAATTACATAGCTCTAAGTGTTTATGTAACTTAAAAAGTAATGGAAGTGAAATGTAAAGAAACAAGGTGACATTTAGCTCCAACAGAGATTGGGAAAAGCTACTTTTGAATTTTTTTTCCCTTTTCTAGACAAAGTTGATATTTGAAATTGGCTTTTTCCGAAACCGCATGTTCTTGTATTCCGTGCTTGGCTCATTTTTGGGACAGCTGGCAGTTATCTACATCCCTCCACTACAAAAGATCTTCCAGACAGAAAATTTAGGAGTGTTAGGTAAGTTGCAGAATAAATAATGGTTTGGTTTTTGGTTTTTTTTTTTCCTTAAAATGACTTTAAAAAGCAGATGCCATTCCCAGTTTGCTCTGTTAGCTCCCAGCACATCACTGGTAGGGGAGATCAACCAACAGCTCCAATCTCTGTGTATTTACACAGAGCTGTACCCAAATAGTAGTAGTAGTTCATATTACCCCAGCTTACAATCTGAATATTGATTTACTGCACATAAATGCAAGTAAACTGAGACATACCAAGATTTTCCAGCTCTGTATGATGATATTTCTCAGATCATTATGCAGACACTCCCTTTGTAAAGAGCTGGGTTAAACTTCAGTTTCCCAGCTGAAATGCAACAGAGATTTTAATTTCAATCAGCAAATTGCAGCCTACCACACCATGTTCCATCTACATTAGGCTGTGTTATAAGCAGGGGACAGGATGATTGCTGTTTCCACCCTCCAAGGGGACCATCCCAGCTGTGGGTGACCCTTGTGTGCTGCAGTGGTGTCCCTAACTCAGCTGGCAAGGGCACAGCGAGGGCACACAGGGGCTCACCAGCCCAATTCCAGCTGCAGGAAAGCCCTGGGCTGGGATTCCTGCCCAGCTGAGCTCACCTCCACTCCCTCCTCTCCCAGACCTGCTGTTCCTCACCGGCCTGGCTTCCTCAGTGTTCGTGGTGTCCGAGCTCGTCAAACTCTGTGAGAAGCGCTGCTGCCCCCCAAAGCACACCAGGGGACATCACAACTGACTGAGACTGCTCTGAGATACACCTGGAACACAGCTGTGACAATCCCAATCCACCGCTGCTGCACACCAGGGGACATCACAACTGACTGAGACTGCTCTGAGATACACCTGGAACACAGCTGTGACAATCCCAATCCACCTCTGCTACCCCCCAAAGCACACCAGGGGATGTCACAACTGACTGAGACTGCTCTGAGATACACCTGGAACACAGCTGTGACAATCCCAAGCCACGGCTTTGTGACCCACACATCCTTCCTGAAGGTCCTCAAGGGCAGCTGTACCAACAGTCCTTACACCAGAGACTCTTCTACCCCCTCCACATGAGCTGTCTGCAGAAACCTCCAGAGTGGCTCCTTTTTTAAACCAAGAGCAGGTATATTTTTGTAACACTGATCTCTATTCCAGAAGGCTGAGCTAGTCCCAGACAAAAGAAGAGTTTCACACCTGTACAGAAAAATTTATTGTGCATAAACTGAAATTTTATTTATTTAAATCAAAATCATTTTTATTAATAAAATCTACATTTTAAAATGTTACTGACAAGTATCTGAGTGAGACTCGTGATTTAGACACATCCTTTAATGTTTCACTAGAAGAGTGGAAAAAACCTGCCCTGAAGCATTTCTTTTCCTTCAATCTGTAGTGTTTGTGGATTCCCAGATACCCAGCCTTGACTCAGCAAGGCTTTCAAGGAAATTGTGGGGAGCAGGGAGCTGAAGTGCCAACCCTCAGCTGTCAGTTTTTGTACCTGTGTGACTGACAGGAGAAGAAGGGAAGGCTGATCAGACCCAATGCTCAATAGTTGATGGATTTAATAGGAAAGAGACTCACTTCTAAAGAGCCTGAGAGTAAAGACGAGTCAGGAACAGAGCAGGGATGTTGGGCTTTGCAGCTGGGCCAAAACTGCACAAAAAGGACTGAGCTGTTCAGATCATAGCTAAGCCCACTGCTGACAAAAGCTTTCTGGACATTTTTAGATTTCTTAATCATTAGGTTCAGGTTAAAATAAAAACTGAGTCTTTCCCAAGCCTGTCTTTTACATTTAAAGAACAATTTGGAATATAATCCCATCTGCTGGTTGCATTAGTGGTGTCCTAGTAAATAATGCTTCACTGAGAAATGTGCTGAAGTGCCAGGGTCAGTTTTCTTCTTGCCCCAGCTTAACACCTTCAAAGTGAAGAGGAAGAGTCTCAGACACAAACTTGTCCAAAAACTACAATTTCAGAGGTCAATGCTATGCTGATAGCCACAAGATGAAGTTCAAACAGGATTATATTTTGGGTTCATAATATAGAAAGAAACAGCTTTACTAATACTCATTAAAAATCAAAGAAAACCTGGCCACTGAAATATTTTTGGTGGAGAGTAGCTTTGTACAATTCAGGGGTTTTTCTATACCCTTTCAGATGGTTTCAGTTCTCAAAAACAAGCTTCTGCCTTGTAATGGAAGGAAAATAAAGCCTAGCTGTTTATCTTATGTTTAACAGCAGAAATTCAACTGTCTCATCCTGTTTGCCATCTACATGGGAGTGTTTAATAGGCTTAGTCACTGCTAAGTGAAAAAGATCTCTGAGACTCATGGTGGGAGTTTGACAATGCTCAAACAAAAGCTGCTATCACCACACTGACAGACAGCATCATGTAATTACTACTCCTTACATTGTAAAATTTAATATTATTAATATATATAGAGAACAAAACTATACAAAAGTATCAGTGCAATTGTTCTGATGCTTATTTTTTCTGTGTGTTACAAACTTGGGAGATTATCTGGTTTTTCTAAGCAAATACAGCATAAAAGGACATTCTCCCGGGCCTTTCACAGCACTCTCTAAGAGCATATAAATGAACTAAGAGCATATAAATGCCCCAAGCATTAGTTCAGGTACTCCACAAAACACACAGCTGAGTCCTAGGATGCCTGGCTGGAGTGATTTGTTCATGCTCTCCTTTCAAAACTAAATTCATGTAGTTTAATATAATTTTTACAAATGAGATCTATGTTAAGGCACAAGTGCAGATTGTTCAGAATATTCAAATCTGGCTCCCTATGAAAAACAACAGGTGGGGGAAAAATCTCATACAAGAAAACACCAAGGGAAAGAATTTTAAGGAAGGCCACATGAGCAGAAATTATAGAATTCTATTGTTTTTCTCTAAGCTGCAAAGAAGACAAACTCATGCCAGGACAAAGGGGATTGGACACAGACCTTTTCCTCAGGAGGAGAAAAACTGACAGTCAGAGACACTGATAACCAAACACTCATTGCTGAGAAATTGCAGCCCCTGGTAGAAATCAGGGTTCTTTTTGACAAGTTAATTACACACAGTAAATTAGCAAGGTCAAACTAATAATTACTGAGAAATGGGAACTAATTCAAGTAGAAAAAGTCCTGAGTGTAAGAGACCTGACAAAACTGCTGCTGACTGGTGAAGAGTCACAAAACAGAGCACAAACCCCAACAACTGCATTTCACATTGTGGGGATCCTTTTCCATAACAGAGTAACGATTCATTATGTGGAAATAAAGTGTACAGCAATCTTCTTCAAACATTTCACAGACATAACCCTGATTTTTATTTCTTTCACCAGGTATCTGCAGATCCTATCCTCAACTAAGTGTGGCTGCTTCTTACTCAACCTTTTTTACAGCCTGATCCTTTACTCCAGTCTCATGAGGCTACTGAAGAATGTACCTTCTCTAGAGAGTTCTGCTGGAGGTATTTTTAGGATAAATATGGCTCTGATGATTCTAGTCTAAGTTTAAAATGCAACAGACAAGTTTCTGCAGAAACAGATGAAGAGAGCTGCACTAGGGGTAGTGTAGTACTGTAAAACTTGTTGTGTAACATCCTACAGCTCACATGGAATCACCTGCTGAAAATCTGACTCAGAAAGCTTGAAATTTAATGCTTTAACTGAAGCAATGCAGATTTATAGCACCATTCATATGGCATCATGTGGACTATTCTGTGTTCAGCAGTGTAAGACATAGTTACAGTTTGTAAGCTTTGCTGACTAATTTCACTGCATGCAAATAAATATGTGCAGTTGAGGTATCAAGAGCTTGAATCAGTGCCTGGAACAGGTTTTATAAATATATAACTATGTACATATCAATTCTCCAGGACAGAAAACCATACTGTCAATAACTTCTGCTGCTTTTAATTCAGTGTGCAGACGTGATCTATGGGGAATGAAAGCAGATTCATATTCAGCTGCAGCTCAGCCATGCCTAATGATTATGTCCCCAGGTAATTTTTCTGTCCTCCCCAAACAAAACCCTTCAGGCAGATTAGTGCTTTACACCGAAATATTACACACATACAAGGCTTAAGCTTTGGCCCAGACAATTAGGTACATTCAAGGAGGAAAAAAAAAAAAGGAAAAAATATCTTGTCCAAGGAACATCACCAGCACTTGAAGAAAACAAAAGTGAAGTTTTTACATGTTACTGTGGCTCCTTTAGCTCTCATCATCATCACCTTCATCCTCTTCCATGGGCTCCCGCAGACCCTCGCTCTGTCGGCTTTTCCCAGCCATTTCCAGCAAGGCCTGAGCCTGAGGATCCACATCCAGGATACTCTTCTTACCTTTCTTCTTCAAAACAAAATAAAATACAGTCAATCTAAAGGGTCAGTATCAGGCTACAGGGAAGGGGCAACTCAAAAGTCTGTAAGCGATGTGGTCTGCATGCTTGGCACAATGGAGAAGATGTGTTTCCAATTTCAAAATTCACAAATACATCAAATTATTTTTATTGCTGCAGCTACATAAAATAGCCATAAACTTTTCCTAAGATGACAGTGAGCTATTTCAAGTTTATTTAGGTTACAAGCCATCCAGGACATCCTGGTTAACCCCACCTCAGTCTGAAGTGCTGATGTCAAGTTTTTAAAGAAGAGATCCAGTTGCAATTCAACATTTTCTGTAAACTCTTTGCTCTGTTTCTACTTACAGCTACATATCCAGTGGAGTCAGGGTACATGAATTTAGTTTGAAGGGAAGTAAAAATTAAAAAGAAATAAATTTTAAAACCCCACCAAACTGTACAGATCAGACAGTTTAACAGGAGGATAAATTGCAGGGATAGAGGAGACTGGAGAGAGGGTTTCTACTCATTCCCAAAAATAAACCATGTGCAGAAAGACTGGCATAAATCTATTCACAGAAGTTCATGGTAAAGCAATAGTAAATTTAAAGTTACTGATAAAGAAAGCTTTTGGGTCTCTTCTTGAACTACAGATTAGACTTTACTTGAGAATTTCCAGTGCTTTTAGAAACTCTGGGTTTTACTGAGCCCCTCCAAGGAGGTTCCTCCCAGAGACCATTCCTCAATATTGAAAATGCCTTTTGAAATTCAAAGTACTGCTATTCTGACTCTATCACCTCATGGCTCCTGATATTCTTTCTTGTGGCAACCTCAATAATTCCACTACAGTTCTGCTATTTGGTGCTACAAAACACATGGCACCACAGGGCCAGTTAAAGAAAATATTCACAAAAATGGAGAGACAGTGTTTAAACAGAAAACTACAACCATGAGCTTTGCATTCACACTTGTTCCAACCAGGACACAATTTCACAGGTTCAATTCACAATTTCACCTACCCCTGCACTCTCAGGGGCATCTCCCACTGCCCAAACTTCCATGGCATCCAGTGTAAAATCCTCTTTGGCTGACAGCTGGGGGCTGTTGTAGGTGGTGCAGCGAGGTTTGGCTTTGCTGTGGCCCTTCCCATAGTCACTGTCTATCCAGAGGCCAAAGTAGCCATGCTGCCCACCCATACCCTGTGGAGGAAACCAGCACATTAAACACATTAAACAGATGGGAAAGTCAGGAAACCTGGGAGTAAGCTGCTGTGGTCAGTATTTGTGCCACACTTCTGTGGGCAGGTGATAAAAGGGGATACCTACATCAATTATTCTTGAATGCAACTAAAAATTTACCTGAGTGATACTGCCCTACCTCTGTGCTTCACAGAATACAAATATCTCTCACTTGTGCCAGAAATTAAGCTCCTGGCTTTTGTTTATTGACTATTAACAGTTCCATTTCAAACAGAGTGGCAGTGCTCAGGTTTGCTGCCTCCTTTCCATTTAGGAAAGCATCTACAGAAACCAATAATGTAATTTGATGTTGTTCACTTTTTCTAGAGGAAATTAATTCCAGTCTGCTGGAAATTCTCAAAGTTGTGGGCACATAATGCTCCAAAACTGTAAAGTATTTCCAGGACAGGTGGTGTGTTGTAGCTCTGTAGAAACTCCTCTGCATCTGGAGAGCTCATTTGTAAACTTGAGTAGGAGCAGCTCCTGCCACTGTCATCACGCAGCAGCAGCAGCTACTTGCAATGTCTGCACTCTCATCCTGCTGGGATTTCTCCTCCATAATTCCAAAAGCAGTTGCTGTGGCAGGGAGAGCAGCCAGTGGAAGAATCCTCAGTTACACAGATTACTGTTGTGTGCTGCTTCAAGCATGCAAATTTCCTCAGAGAATAACAAGTGAAATGAATCTGCTCTCAGAAAGAAAAAAAAACCCACAAAACACTTCCAAACGCCAGCCACAAATCCAATTTCCAATTCATCATTTCTGAATACTTACAAGTCCATTTGGCATAGTCTGTTGGCCATGGTTTAAATACATGTAGTGGTCATTGTACCCTGTGTATGTGTATACAGCCAGAGAGGGGAAAACAGAAAACAGAAAGCATCTGTTGTCACCTGCAAACAGAGAAGCAGCTCAGGTCAGACAAGAGGTCAAGCAATAACAAATAAATTAGAGAAAATAATTTAAGCTGAATAATTCAAAGACAGCAGCTGCCATCTCAGAAAGCCAGCAGATTCCCCATCAAGATTTAGATCTATTTTTTTATTCTCAGTGAACTCTGTGCAGTCACAAAAATCGATGCAATTACAGGCTGTGATCAAGGGCAGAGTCAGAGGCACCACTAGGACATTATGTCACTATGTCACCTACCCCAGACTGCATCATATCACCTAACACTGGCCAATTGACAGATCTGTACTAACTGAATGCAGACATCCCTAGTTCTGACTACACTGATAGATAAATCAGTTCAATCAATGATTTAAAGCAATTTTCACCATGCCCAGTTCAGGATTTAGAGGCACCTGTGATGTGCTTGCCATGTAGGCTTTGGATGTTTCTCTATCAAGAAAAAATACAAGGAAATGGATGTGTAATCAGTGTAAAATAATATTATACCAACTGTCCAAAGTGGTAATTTTCAAATACTCATTTAGGACATGAATTGAGTTTCTAATGTAGCCAGAGTGAGGATTCCCAGCAACACTAAATACCCATAGCTCATGATTTTTTTTCACAAATCCATCACAAACATTCTTTCCAAAGAGTTCTTCAAAAATCCTCTCTTCTCCCTCAAAGTTTTAAGGGAACAAGAAGTTTAGCTTGCCCAAAGAATCCTCTGGCTGCTGGATTTTACAAGGGGAACAAAGAGTGCACAAACGGCAAGAGGAGGCTCAGGTGTTCCTGATGGAGGACTGCCATCCTGTGGTCAAATTGTTTAGACACTAATTCATCATCTGTGATCTACTTCATTCATTTTCATTTAATTTTCAAGCTAAGCAGCTACAGGGCTTGATAGATTTCCCTGAAAACTTGTTCTGTGGTCAGTAAGTCCTGCAATTTTAAAAGCCTTATCAAATAAAAAACTATAAATATTAATTAACAACATGCCTAACTGCCATGCTAAGAATAACTCTGCATGTGTTTTATATTCTTTGAAAATTAGTGTTATTTTTGCCACAGAGAAATTCACTTGGAAGTGTACGAAAGACTTTGTGCCATTAAAGGGACAGTATCCATTAAGGGGACAGGATTATTGTGCCTGTACAAAAACCAGGGAATTTACCAGGGATACTAAAGAAAGAAAATGAGTTTTACCTTGAAACTGTGGCTTCACCTCCCAGGAGTGAGATGCAAACCCACCAAAGAGGAAACCATCCAAGTCCCTCATGATCACTATGCAAGGACCTTTGTTCACTACATGGGCACACAGCTGTGAGAAGCTTTCCCCGTGGAGCCTGGAGGAAAATAAAAGCTGCCACTTGTGCTGCATCTCTGCAGGCAGGTGGGAGTTGATGTACATGATGGCTGGGATGTCAAAGAGACTGACAACTCCTCTTCCTTTGATGCCTTTGCAGTGAGGAACCAGGTTGAGGATGTCATTGGTTTGGTCTGGGAGGGAATGCAGGACGTGGAGGCCTTGCCTGATGACAACACTGAGGAAAACTGAGATCTGGGGAACTCGGTACACCCAATCCTCTATGACACTTTGGTCAAAACTTGAGTCCAGCAGCTGAGAACCCACGGGTTTTGTCCCATCTGAAGAATAAGACATGCAGGGAGAGGAGTAAGTCTCCCTGTCTGGAAAATAATCCGGTGATTTTTAAATGTAAACATAATAGTCCATTGCTGTAATGGACAGAAAGCCACATATGAAAGGAGCCAGGAAAAGTAAAATGTCAGCATTAAACAAATGCAACCATAGAACTGAGAAACCTCTACCTGTGGCATTCTTTGGCTGGGCTGTCATGATTTAGAAACACAGACTTTGAGCTACAACTCATGAAGTGTACTTTACAAGACAGCAAGATGTTATTACAACAGTGCAAAGACAGACCTATGCTTTATAAAAGGACATAGCCAAAAATACATGATACATTTTATTTAAATAAATATTATTTAGACGCCCATTCCTATCATATTTGCAAGTCAGGTATTTGTGAAATACACATGTTCCATCACAAACTAGGATTTCAGATCAAATCTCACCTGAATTTAGGGGAGAAAGATGGTAAGGTTAAATAAATAAAATTCCAATGTCATTTTCTAAGTACTAGGTTTGAAATTTTGGTCGCACCCTTAAAATTCAAAGATGTGACCTAAAGAGAGAAATTCTCATCAGATCACTGATTACACAAGCTCTGGGACAAGCTGAATCAGGGCTGCTTACCTGGAAGTTTCAATTCTGAGAGCAGCTCAGAAGCCAAAGCTTTGACTCCACTTGAAGAATCCCTTGTATTCTCCAAACTCCAACCTTTTAACTCCTTCCTGTAGCTCAGTACATGGACTACAGATGTGATCAGATCCTCTGTGAACTTAAAAGATTAAAACATCCCCATTTTGGTATTTAAGTGAAATTCCCAAGAGCTTCAAAGGACTGTCTGAAGATAAAGTCAAGCAGTAATCCCAAAGGCAGAAGCATCTCTTGCCATGACAAGTCAGGAACTACAGAAATGCTATTTCAGTGCCATAAGGCCTTGAAAGGGATCCTTTTTCAAGTTGTTCATACATGTTACTTCACAAAGCACCTCCATAAAACAGAGAATGAAAGAAGGAGGGGAAGGTCAAGTTTTGCAGTGGAGGAGCTGCTAGTGAATTACTGTTCTGTGGTATCTCAAAAGTTACATAGTTGATCCTGCAACTAAAGCTCTAGAAAGCATTTTACTCACTTCCCACACCACAGCCCTTGCTGGCTCTCAACCACAGCCCTGCTCTCTTACTGTCCCCCCAACACACATTTAACTGCTTGTTTACCTCTTGGATTTGTTTGCCCTTCAGAGGCCCTCCCGTCTTGGCGATCATTCTCATTATGATGCTAATCTTCTCATCTGTGTTCCCTTTTAAGAGGTTTGACATAAAAATTACAAACTGCTCCTTAGCAATCTGTTCACTGAGCCCGGCTGATTTGCCAGGCAAGTCAATGCTTTTCATTCCATTGTACAACCGAGCAGTCATTGCCTCTGGCAGGGGCTCCCGGGTGTGTGCCTGCAGTGACAGAAAGTTTCACAAATGAGGAATAACTGATGTGTTCCAGTTAATCTGTCTTGACATACAGTATGTAATATCAGCAATAAATTTTTGTCAAAGAAGCGCTTTGTCAAGAGAAAAACTAAAAATCTCTATTTTTATAGTGATTTTTTTAGTGATTTAGGTTGATACTGTTTTCTAGAAACACCATGGGCTTCAGAAAAGTCAACACCGTAAAGTCTTAATAGGATACTAGCAAAGGGTTTCTAGGTGATAACTCTGGTGCAAAGGTTTACAGCTCTGCCAGTAAAACATTCAAAATTGTGTTTTAATTCTGCTTTCGATAGTGCAGCTCACTTAAAAGCAAAGTGGAGTGTTTTCCATATCTCAGTTTTGGCCTCAAGGCAGTGTTTAACCCCACATATACTGTGTACAAACATTCCTGGAAAATTTCCCCCTGCATAGCAACTAATTGAAGCACAGACCACCTGATTTTTAAAAAGCATCCCTGGTGTTAAAGAGAGTCAAAATCAGCACTTATTCATCTGGACTGCATGTTTGGCCCTTTGAATTGAAATCTAGCTGGAATATATCATCACTCATCACAGCTCTGTGGGAAAGATCTGACTCTGGATTCAAAGTGCTCAAGATAATTACAGAGTTTAAAAATAAATCATCTCTAGTACATGCACAGAGGAGGGGGTGATTACCCAGTGTCCTCACTGTGCACAGAGGTGTGCTGAGGACCTGGCTTGACTCTTCCACACGGGCTGTAGCTCAGTGGGGACTGTGCTGAAATCAGTGGAGCCCCACCTGCCTAAAAGCCCAACTGCAGCTCCACTCAGGGGAGCTGCTATTGCTGATTCTGGCTCAATACCACTCGTGGGAAGCCACCTGGGCTGCTGCTATTTGCTGTTAATGGCTGTTGCTGGGCATGAGAGCTCCAACACCCTGAGCTCTGTGCTGCTGGCACTGACGTCAGTGCCACAGCTCCCATTGATTCCAGCAGCAGCAGAAATAGCAGCCACAGCATCACATCAGAGTGCTCCACAGATAGGGAGGGATGCTCACAGGGGGTACAGCTGCCTTTGAGAGGCTTTCTAAAAATCCTCTAAGAGCCTCAAGTGGGAGAGGCAGCAGGGAACATAACTAAAACATTGTACTGAAGGGTTTTTTACTTCACACTCCTGATTTACCTGCCTACTCCCTACCTAGTCCCACCACTTCACTGAGCTGTTTCATTTTGCTTCTAGCTATTCCAAAGAGTGGGCCTGGGGTGTGAAAAAAAGGAGGTGTGTAAAAAAGGAATCCTTAATAACCATCTAACTTACACCTCTGACAGCTTAGAACCTTTGTTTTAAAAAGGCTTCATGAAATTATCAAGAGGTTCCTGCTCCACCTGCTTCCCAAACTATGCAGTTCAGCCTGTCCTAGTCCAGATGTTTGGGACCAGTGGTACCAGACTGTTGTTGGATCAAATCTGTCACATCTCAGTCCAGGCATGAGCATTGTCACCTACAAGGCAGAAATCTCATTGCCATTCTCCCTGCACCTACAGCAAGTCTTCCAAAATATTTTAATTTAAGCTGGCAAACAAAAGGGCAGGAAGGAAAAAGGCAAATGTTCATTAAAGATCACACTGATCTGGGGCAAAGCTAGAAAGAGAACTTCTGCCAGGTCCCAAACAATTAACAGGCACCAAGAACAGTGGATGAACTAGTGCTGAAAAGTCAGGCAGCAGGAACATCATTTCCAAACTTGATGCTCCAAAAATTGGTGGCAGCTCAGAGCCAGGCAGGCTGCAGGAAGGCTGAGGCTGGTCTGTATGCACAGGCATTGCTGAACACCTTAAAATAACCTGCTGCTTTCCATGAGCTTTAATTGGACTCCATTATCTGTGTAATATACATCAAACTGCACTTTACCACCACACTCATTTGGCCACTTAGTTCCTGACTAGCTTAAGTTATTAAGGATCCCAATGACTCATTTTTCTCTTTTCTTGATTAGAAAATGAATGCAAAGTTAATCAGAAGCATAATGCATGTTAATTAGCTAAAACAGGGAGCCACAGCTTAATCAAGTCAAATTGAATTCTCTCCTTTTAGTACAAGTGAAGAGATTAGAGAGAGTGATATGTCAAGAGAGACAGGCATAACCAAGTAAAAATTGACTTTGTGACAGCTCCTCAAGACAATCTGTAAATGATCCCACACTACAGACTCCAGGGGTAAAAATATTCTTCCCATTTTTCAGGTCTCTGTGAAAATATTTCCATACACCCTAACTTACTTCAGAATTAGGAAAACTGCAAATGCACCCAAAAGTGCAATTTAAGAGATAAATGCAAACCTGAAAGTCACTACTGTGGTTAAATGGCAAGAAAAAGTTAAATATCCATCCTGCCCCAAAATATGAAAAATTAAATTGAGATGAGCAATCCTTAAAAAATACCACATCTTTATAGTTTATTTCTGGAATTCTGTTCAATGCACTACCATCCCAGATATATGATGAATAACAGACTGTCTTGCCTGTAGTGCTGCCAGAGTCACAGTTTTCTTTGCAGCTTTGGCATTTTTTGCTCCAGATGAGCCACTGGATCCTGATAAGGTGTCAAACAGTCCATCAATGTCAGACTGCTCCTCAGGAAGAAATCTGGAAAGGTGATTCTGATAGGCATTGCTTTCAGCATTCCCCATCTTTTCAACCTGAAGCAAAGAGAAAAAAAAAAGCAAAAGAAACATTAAACACAGAAAGGTATCACAAGGGCCGTGAAAGACACATCAAACAGACTGACATACCAGTGCAAGCTTTACAAAAAGAGCAAACTAGCAGCCTTATAGGAAATTATTAAAACTACTGTGTAGTCTCTGTATTCACCAAGGCTGAATGAACCCGGAGAACATCTGTGAACAGTAACTGTGCTTTAAAAGCTGACAGTCTGACAGCTCTTGGCTAAAACCACCCTGGCCACCAATGCCAACCTCAGTCAAGTCTCTATCAAATGGAAAAACCAATATGATCTAATGGTAAAATTAGTTTACACAAAGTGACCGTGAGTTTGACAGCTGGATTACATCCCTAACATGAAGGGAAAAGTCTGATAATGGATTAGTTATGACAGATTATGCTGCATCTTTCTGGTGCATTAATGGGCTGAACCTAAGTTTGCCAATATGATGTGGTACTAAAACACCATCACTGCAAAGTCTCTGAAAAATCACGTAAGAGTGGGTTTTTTCATGGACACATTATAAAAATAATTAGAAACAAAGGAACAAAACCATTTAGGAACACAACTCAAGACCCACTAAAAACACAGAGATTTCTATGAAACCAATAAATCAATCACTGGGAGTTGGTACCCCCAGAATTAAAGGTGGTGCTGGGGGGTTTGTCTGAGGTTTCTTTGTTTGCTTTATACTTTTAGTGGTACAACTATTTCTCTGAATGTCCCAGGAATCACCTGCATTACAGATAGATTTTTAGTGTTGTCTGGGCCATGAGCTCTGCCCTTCTCCTTGGAGCAGCACAGCACAGACCTAACAATGCCTGAAACCCTAAATCCACCACGAGCACAGTGACGGCCACCACTGCCAACAGCCTTCCCCCCCGCCTGGGGAAGACACGAGACTGGGGTGGCAATATGAAAAATATCAGATATGGAACAAAAACATCATTTTGCAGGGTTTTTTTTCTGTAAATTCCATATCCTTCCTGACACCTCTGCTTTGTAGACGAACCCATCACACAGTCCTTCTTTCTGAAGGACACACTGCTGAGCCCAATGCAGTATTTCTGTCGTTAACTTTGTTTACCGTAGACAAGAGGCCGGGCTGCGGCTGCTTCACCTTCCGGCCTAAAGCCTTGTTTGCCTGAGGAAGATGCCGATCGTGGGGTAAACACCGAGGGCTGAATCGAAACCACTATAACCTAAAAAACAGATCGTGGACATGTTGTTAATTTAAGCAGCGAAAAGGGGGCTTTCATGGGTTTAATCCCGGTGTGCCCAGCTCATCCTCCGCAGCCGGCGGCAGCAGCTCCCGCCCCATCCCGGTGACGAGACTGGGGCTGGGCCGAGTCCGCCACCCGCCCCTCGCTTACCGGCAGGGCGGGCCGGCCCCGATGGGCCCCGGGCTGTGACACGGGCCCCGGGCTGTGACACCGGCCCCGGCCCGGCCCTCGATAGCCCCCGATGGCCCCCGCGCTGTGACACCGGCCCGGCCCTCGACAGACCCCGATGGGCCCCGCGCTGTGACACCGGCCCGAGCCCGGCCGGCGCCATCCGGCACCTCCGCCCGCACGGCCGGGGCGGAGCGCGGGGCCGGCCTTCGGCCACGGGGAGGGACGGGCGGAGCGAGGTAGGCAGGGGAGGGATGGAGGAAGGCGGAGAAGGGGTGGAGGAAGGCAGGGAAGGCGGGGAGTAGCGATGTTGCCCCCGCGATCCGGAGGGGACAGGCGGGCGGTGCCGCTGCCCGGAGTGAGGAGGCGGCCTGAGAGCTCCGGACACAGCGAGAGCGCGGCGACCCCGCCTCCATCAGGGCTTTCTCAGCCTTGAGGGGACCCTTCTCTCTAAGGGAACGCTTTTCCCTGAGGAAACCCTCCTATTTGAGTGGACATTTCCCTCCTTTTTGAGGTAACTCTCCGCCCTGAGAGAACTCTCCATTTTGAGGGGACCCCTCCACCCTGAGGGGACCCTTTCACCCGGAGAGAAAATCTCCTTTAGGAAACCGCCCTCCCTGAGGAGACCCTGCTTTTGCAGGAGAACCTCTTCCCTGAGGGGACCCTGCTTTTCCAGGGAACCCTTTTCTCTAAGGAGACTTTGGTTTTCCAGGAGCCCTTTTCCCTGAGGAGACCCTGCTTTTCCAGGAACTCTCCACCTTGAGGAGACCCTGCTTTTCCAGGAACCCTCCTCCCTGAGGGGACCCTTCTTCCTGAGGCCTCCCTTTTCCCTCAGCCTCCTTGGCCCTAAAAAGTGTTTCAAAAAGAGTAAAAATTCAGAGCTGTAGCTGGGACACAGCAACAACCCTTCACAGTGCCTGTGAGGGCTGAGGTGCCAGGTACCCTATGCTGAAGCATTTTAAAAACCATCCCAGAAGTTATCTTGGGAAGGTCCCAGAAAGGTGTTGCTGGCTCTGATCTGTGCTGGAAACAGTTCATGGCTTTGAGATGGGAAAAGCTGGGTGTGCCTGTGTGTAGTAAATACACTGTGTGCAGGAAATACACACACACAGGTCACTTTCAGGGTAAACGCTCCAGCTCTGGTCTCTTTCAATGGCAGTGAGGAGTGGAGGGAAAGCACAACAATTCCTCAATGAATAGGTTCAGTTTCTGTCTCCTGACTGGCAAAATCAAGCTGGTCTGAAGCTGAGAGGTAAAAAGGCTGTACATAGGCTAAGGGATAAATGCAAGATGACAGGGACTGGCCATGCCTTCAATCAGACGTGTGAAGACCTGGGAGAAAAAATTATAACCTCAGTGATTGCAAAACTCTGGTCCCACAGCTCATTTTTTTTTTTTTCAGGTAGCAACTTTTCATCCTATTTGCATTATTCTCTTTGTTCTTTCAGCTACAGGGTTTGGTTCCTGCAGCACACCAAGGCCTTCATATTCAGAGCAGTGACATTGTTTTTGTCCATGCTTTGTCTGACTCTGGTTGATTTTTTTACAGCCTGAGCTCAGTGTGAAGCCTCCTTCTCCTTCCAGATGGGGGGAGATTGGCAAATTCACACAGGTCTGGTATTGTGAGTGTTCCTGCAACAAGGTGCCATGGAACAGGTTAGCTGCTTTGGCATTTAACTTTTAATTATAGTCTGATCAGTGTGTTTTCAACAGAAAGCAGAAATGTACAAAAGAAGAGAATTTAGGGGGGAAAAACAGTTTCCCAGAGAAGTTATTAATGTCCCATCCCTGTAAGTTTTCAAGACCAGATTGGATGGGGCTTAGAGCGCCCTGAACTAGTGAAAGGTGTTCTTGACCATGACAGGGTTGGAATGAGATGAGCTTTAAGGTCCTTTCCAACAATCTGTGATTTTGTCTGCACTAACCATGGCAGAGCTCCCACTGTTTTGCTCTTTTTCAAGAATGAGTAAAAATCTTGATAAATTTAAACCACACTTTTTAACTGTGGGGTTGTTTCTTTAACCTTCACAGATGCAAAATGTCACAAAAACCTGTAGATTAGTCTTCCTGTTCCCAGCTCAGAAACAGATTGACCAGAATTCCAGGGTGGATGCTGTTTCAGACTCTCTCTGATCACCACTAGAGGCACAGGAGTTACCCAGCTCCTTCAGCAGGGTCAGCACATAGCAAGTAAAAATGAAATCATTAATGGCATGTTCATATGATGTGAATATATCCTGGGCTAGTGGAAGGTGTCCCTGCCCGTAGCAGGGTCGAGATGACCATTTTAACTCAAAACAGCTCGAAACGTTCCAGGATTCAATGACATTCCTCTGGAAGCTGCTGGAGATGTCTTTGCCCACACGATGGCATCACATGTTTAGGAAGTTCCCACACTGCGGGCTCCGAGCACGTTTGGATTTCCCCGTTTACACACTGTGTGTTCCAAGTAAAACCTGTGTCATAAACTGGTTTATCCCTTTCCTATTAACTCTGCGTAATGACCGTGAGGACAAAACTCTGTTCTTGGTGGAAGTCCCTCCCTGGGCTACATGAGCAGGTTCTGGAAAAAGTCTGCTGTGTGTTTGGTTTCCATCAGTGTTAATGAACTTGCAAATGATGCCCAAGGAGAAAAGTGAAATGTGCACAATGAGAAAAACAAAGTTTTTTCATTTAAGTTAACTTTTTCTTCTTTAATTTATTTTTAAAGGTTGGTGTTTCTGTGGACGTATTGCTTCACATGCAATTGGATTTTTACATTTTTTATTGGTTGTGTTTCATATTTTATCTCTTTCTGTAGGACCTCTTTTCAGTGTGGAAATACAAGACTTGAGATTCTAGTCTTACTGACCTTGCACTGACAACCAGGCAGCTAATTCTGATTGACCAGTATCATCCTCACAAAGAAATGATGATTTCAAGACCCTTTTTCTCCTAAATCAGTCAAAAGCTGCTGAAAGGTACCTGGCCTGGCTTAGCTCCAATTTATCCTCCTTTGTTCAAGCCTTGCCCGTTTGTGACAGAGCTGACTGTGAGCTGTGGATTTGTTTGCCCTGCCCCTCAATCTAGCCCGAGCTTCCTGCTGCTCCTGGATGGAGTTTTGTCACTTGCCTGTGACATTAGGCTGTAAACTCCAGCTCTTAAAGCCACGAGATACTCACACTAAATCGCCCAGATTATACTCCTGCTGAGGGAATTTCCAGGTCAGAGGCTAACCACCCTTTCAACGCCTGCTCTTTGCACTGTAAAAAGTCAGGCTGGAAACCTGGTGCGTAAGGGCAGCAATTCGCAGCTCTCCTTAAATGAGTCGTCACTTCCTCATGTGTATTTTCAGCTACTCAGCAGAGCTGGTGAAGTGTCTCGAGTGCTTTGTTTCTGCCAGTCAGAAAGAGAGAATACACTAAGATGCCTTTTAAAGACATTTAAGAATACACTGGTGTATAAAAAAGAGGAAAAACACACAACAAGGTTCTATAAACAATTGTGGCTAATTTTGTGAACTGGTGTTAGCCATGTGTTTGATTGCAGAGTGAAAAAAACAAAACCACAAAACCCCAAACTATTTATTTAAAAGACTATATATTTTTTTTTTTAAATAAAATGGAGTAGGTTTGGTTTTATTAGTTTTCCAAGGCCACAGAAAATTTAGATGACCTTAGTTCCAGGTAATCCTCATTTCAGTTCAAGTCTCTCAGTTCAGGTAAGTCTCTTTCAGTTAAAATAAATTATTTCAAGATAACAGAATATTTATATGCATTTATATCTAGCACATCTTTTTTACCTCAGTTATCTTTTAGTTTCTTTAAAATGATTTTTTCTCCTCTCTTGAGTTGGAACAGAGAAATTTTGCAGCTCATTAGTCTTGTATACATATGTTAAAGTTGTTACTCTCTGGTGTCAGTGACTCAGAATCGTTCTGATTCACCTTTGATATGATTCATACCTCGCACTGGGTTCTCACTGAAGGCCAGCTGAGAAAGGGACCCTGCTGTGCCAAAGACTGTGCAGACAGACAGGATTTCTGCTCTGAAGAGCTTATAATTAGCTGCACTCACACATGCAATGAGCAGAACTTCAGCCCTCTCAGCCACAGGCATCTGAGAACTCCAAAAATGGTGATATCACACCGGAGACACTTGTCAGCAGGGTGTTTTGGGGATATGTTCACCTCCTGGGAAGGAGAGATTGGGACTGGAGGTCCAAACAAGCCATTCCGTTTGAAGCCTCTTGCAGCCTGGGGTCTAGATAAGCCCTGCTGTAAGTCACATGCAGGAAACACAGCTGATGCTTTTCACTTCCACTTATTACTCAGCATTTCAGTTACATTATATTGCAAAAGAGGTCACATTTGAGTTAAAAGAGTTAAATTATAAAAGACCCTTTCCATGTTTTAGGGTCTAGTGAGCACAGAAGTCATTTCACCCCTTTTAATGCCATTAATCTTCGTGTTTCCTGTTTTGATGGACACATGAAGTTTCACAAGGCATCTGCAGTCACAGCGAAATCCTGCAATAATGGCATTTGATGAAACTAGTGGTAGGCTGGGCCCTCTGATCATCTGTAGGGTGACCTCAGCACAAAATTCCTTTGACTTTAAAAGTTATCCTCCAAACCTACCCCTCGTAGCCTTTTATATCCGTGTTGTTCAGCTCTGCCTGTAACTGGCTGCTGTAGGAGCTGTAACTTCACAGCTTCTCACCTGATTTGCCTTCGGGTTTTTGTGGGATTGCCATATAAGGCTAAAAGAAAGTCTGATTCTCACCCAAACTGAGTCCTTAGGTAGTCACAAAGGAAGTTCTGGGTTTTGCAAGTCTCTGTACTTCCCTTTACAACCCCTCTGCCCGCTGGTAACCAACTCTTCTATAAAAGGAGAAAGGGTGCAGTGAACAGATGAATCTGATTATTGGGGTTGGAACTAAGTGGTGTTTAAGGTCACCTCCAAACCATTCTCTGATTCTGTGATTATGGGTAGAGATTAGAACATGAAGTATTTTAGAAAATGTTCTTACAGGTGGGATAACATTCCTATAAATCACAGCCAATTCAACAAGGCAAACAATCCTTAACAAGAGAACCTTTTCCACCAAATATGCAGCCTCTGATGCTGAGAAACCCTACACAGCCCCTTTTGTTTATTTTCTGCTCAGCCCAGGCCTAGTTTGAATTAAATTCCAGATTACTTACTGCATTACCCAACTCTTTTATTTTGTTTGCAAAAGTTTGTAATCTGTGCTTAGTGAAAACTGTAGAGGAATACAACAAGCCTGTAACTGAGTAAAGGAGTCAAAAGGTAGAATTCTGAATATCAACTGTCTTTGCGTTTGCTTCTTTTTTTTTTTTTGGTTGGTTGGTTTCATTTTGTTTTTTTTTTTTTTTTTAATTTACAGTCTGCTTTCTATGAAGGAATTTTAGAATTTGTTGAGGGTATTTTCTCCAATGAGGAAGTCTTCCATAGAAAATATATAACTTTAGCTGTTTCCATATATAGTACTGCAGGATGGAAAGCAGAGGATGCAGATGGAAACAGAAGGTCTCATTTCCTCAGAACACAGCTTAATTCCCTCTATTTCAGTTGTCATGTGGGCAGCATTACACACAGTATCACTGTAGCCCAGACTTTCTGTTCTGTTTGTGAGCATGGATCACCTCACAGAGTGTTATTGTCTCCTTGGGGTCAGACTGTTTGGTCTGCCGACCCCAAACCCTGGAAGTGCCACCGACATCAGAAACAATGAGGTGCAAACACGGTGAAAAACATCAAAGAATTTTAGAGCACTGAGTATTGCAAACAAAAACATGTTTGAGTAGGAGATGGGAAAGTTCTGGTAACATTCCTGAACTCATTTTCACTCTTGTTCACCTCTTTAATGAATGCAGAGTCTTTCTCCAAGCAGTGGGAGAAAACCCCTTGAAACATCCTGGATTTGTGAGCGAAGGCTTTTTCAGCAGGGCAGCTGTGTTTCTTGGCACTGTGCAGTATTGACACCCACCATGTAACAAGAAACCAGTGTTTTGTCCTCTGTTGTATGGAAAACCCTTAAGTTTTGAAAATAAGTAATGGAAACATGATCATGGCTTGTGATGTCAAGAGCCATTGAGGAAACAAATACATTTCTTGCAGTTTCAGGGGTTTGTACAAGTGCCCTGCTTTGGTACGTGCAGCTCCTTTTCCCACACAGATTCTTCCCTTCCACCTGGGCTGGATTTGATCTATTCATTCTTTGTTTGTTCTTGTTCTTGTTGTTTGTGCATCACAGTTCATTTTCCACCATAACTCATCTTTATAACTGCTTCCCATATTTCTGTCCAGGTGTGGAGTGTGTCTCTCAGAGTGACCCAGAACCCGTGATGGGATGGTTATTGCCCAAAGCAAAACCAGTGCAGGTTGTGAGGGCACCCAGTTGTTGCTGACTGCTCACTGCTGGGATCTCTGCTCCAAGGGTATCCAGGAAAAGGTGAGACAACAGATCAAAGTGTGGGAGAGGAAGCTGTTCCTGCCTCATGCATTTCCCAGGGGTGTATGTATATATATATATAATATATAGCATGCAGTCATGTCCTTGAACATCTCAGCATTGCCAAATTGCTCCAATAAATTCCAGGTTGGTTTTTTTCAAAACTTTGGGCTATAAAAGCCTAGTTCTTGAGCAGCTTCCTGTGTGATCCAGCTGGATGGAGTTTTGTCACTTGCCTGTGACATTAGGCTGTAAACTGCAGGGTCACCAGCTCTTAAAGCCGCGAGATACACTAAATCACACAGATTATGCTCCTGCTGAGGGAATTTCTAGGTCAGAGGCTAACCACCCTTTCAACACCTGTTCTTTGCCCTGAGAGTGTAAAAAGTCAAGCTGGAAACCTGGTGATCCAGCAGCTGGATCCTGTGTGATCCAGCAGCTTCCTGTGTGATCCAGCAGTGCTGCCTGCTGGAGCCATGAGCTGTGGGAGGAAGTTAGGGCGATAAACTGCTTCCATCTCAGTGTTTATTCCATGTGTGGGTACTCCAGTACCTTCATTAAACACGTGTGGCAGATGTGTCCCCCACAGATGCTCTCCAGAGCAGAACACAGCAGCTTTCTCTGTGGTTTCTGTTTTCAAGTTGTACTTTATCACAGGAGAGGGAAACCATCATTACCAACAAGCAGTCTTAAACTGCAAATCCAGCTCTTCTGCCCAGTACAAAGAGCTTTTAAAGGTCAGCCTGGCTTTTTACAGCTTGGGCCTCATTAGGCATTGCAAACAAGCAAGAGGATAACCTGTGCTTTTATACTGAGGAAGGTACCAGTGAGATCAAGATAATAGCAGTGAGCTGGGACAGCTTTGAAGGGCTGCCTGTAAATCATCTGCTGCTAGAGGTGACTCAGAGCCTGTGTCCCGAGACAGGGCTCAAGTTGCAGTTTAAAGCAGCGATTTCCAGCACTAAACAGAAAATGTGTGACAGGAGATCAGAGTCCAAGCCAAGCTCTGCCTTTAGGTAGGGCTCTGTGCTGGCAGCTGATGTGGGGAAGGGGAGATTGAAGGTGATGGGAAGAGAAGGTGAAGTGGTGAAATGCTTTGTGTGAATGGTTGGGATTGAAAAATGAAAAAACTTTTTTTTTTTTTTTTCCCGAGGTCTGTCCTTGTCTTGCTCTATGGCCTCAGGCAGGTTTGTTGTTCACTTCTACATCTCTCCACACAAATACTGAAAGAGTATATGGTGTAATGGCCCTGATTTTATTGCAGTGCTGTAGCAACATGCTTTCTAACAACACAGGGAAGAAAAGTAACAGCCCTGTTTCTACAAGCACCCCTAGAGCCACCCTTTATTTCCATCCTGCAGGAAGAATCTCCTTCTCTTAGGTACCTCCTCTCAGAGGCAATGCCAGGCTGTGGAGCTGCACAGAATAAAACTGGTTCCAGTGGCTTGGAATGCATCAAAAACCCCCTGACACTCAAAAACAGCCACAAATCTGGCAGAGTGTGAGGCCACCACCAAAAGTGGGTGTCACACGATACCCACTCAGGAAGAGCAGGCTGTTTCTATGGCTACTACTGCCTTTCTTTCAAATGCATGAACCACTGGTGCTGATGAGATCATATTGTATTATAGAAAAAAAATATTTACTCACATACTGCTTTACACTGCAGCATTTGTTGAGCTAGTAAATATCTGACTTCCTATGATAAAGACATTTTCCACTTAAGGTATTTTTATAAAAGGGTAGGATTTTCCTCGTCACTGATTTATAAATGCATCCATTTTGGCCTCGAAAATCCTTGTTCTGGTTTCCATGACAACAGCTCTGATTTTTGAGACTATTTCTTCCCCTTACTTCATCTCGGGTGGGGAAGAGTTGCTGTCCCCTTCCAGTAGCAGTGCAATGGGCAAACAAAATGGTTGTCTTGGAGAAAAATCTGCAAACTTGAAGCCAGAAACTTCAGCCAGTTTTTTGAAACACAAGTGAGACATAAACAAGAAGAATGGCACTGCTAACCTAGCACAGGTTTGAGTCAGATTTTTTGTACATGAAAAGTCAAGTGCATATGTAATTCCAGGAAATTTTAGTCATGTACCACCCAGTCATGTACTTAACAAACTGCTCTGGTATCCCTGAATAGCTCTGTGTTGGCACACAGCAAAATAACCAGACAAAGAGGATCCAGCCAGTCTGTTCATATTGTCACTTTACAGATTAATTAGTACTGAATGCACTTTATTACTTGAAATACACTCTCACCAGTTCTGTTTTTTCCCCCAAGACATCCCATTTTCAGTACTGAACTGCTAGGACTGTCTGTTTCACAGATCATTCATGGGTAAGGCATATTCCTTCAATGTGGAGCAGTGCATTTGAGACCATGGGTAGTAAAGGCACCATAAATAATCCACAGCTGCTCAGTGCATTTTGCACTTTTAACATTTTCAGGAAAAATGAAGATAGACAGCTGCTGGTACTCCATGGCTGAAGTGGTTTAGTAATTGCTCTTCTAAAATGATAAAAAGGCCTTTTTTTGCAAACTCCTCATAAAATCCCTGGAGAGGTCTTGGTTCCTTTTCCCTGCAGAGAAGAAGCACAATGTACCTGCGTCCTTTTGGGTAATAAGTACTGTCAAATGTGCTGTCCACCCAAGTTTCAGATGAAACTTCTCTCTTTTACTTTCTGCAGAGTTTTCTTAATAATTTATGTGGGTAAAAGGCATTATTACCACAGTGTTAAAGGTATCATTGTATCATGGAATTATAATCTCATTTTAGCTGGCAGCAGCTTGATAAATCATCTACCCATTCCTGAAACAAGTATGGGATTGCTCCCAGGTCTAATCCAAGTGCTGGAGATTCCAGCCCATCTTTTGAAGCAGAAATCCAAGAGTAGGTCAGGTATTCTCCATTAAGACAGAAGGCAGGAGTATCTCATTCAGGATGTTTTATCACATGTAATGTGATAAAATGTTTATCAGGATGTAATTTACTTTAGAGGCTACTCTGTGACTCCACTGTCCCCAGCTGTGCAGTCCCTGACATCTCAGGGTAAAGTGAGATTATTGCTGAAAGCCAAGAGCAGTTAGGAGTGAATCAATACCAGGCACAACACAAAAGTGATTCAGTGATTGCCTTAAATAACCACGCACAGGTTGTGCCTTCTGTCATGACTAAAACATGCTGCCCATGCTGAGTCCCTTGGGGACAATGAAGTCACAGCAGCACCATTTCAGCTGTGCAGCCAACTAGAGACAATATGAGCACCCTCCTTTTCTGTGCCCTACCGTGACATGCAAGGGATTAAAATGTGAGTCAGCTGCTGAGAAAAATACTGATCCTGAGGCACTAGGATGGCTCTTAAGAAAGGTTTTGAATTCTGTAAATATTAATTATGAGTGGTGAAAAAAACAGATGCAATTGAAAACAATGAAACCTATGCAATTCTATCTGCACTTTCAACTTTTCAGATATCAATGTTTCCATCTAAATTGCTCTCACACTTTAAACGCTTCAGTGGTTTTATAACCCATTGAAAATTAATTTTTACCTTTCTGGATTTTTTCATTTCTTGTGCTACAACTTCACGTGATATTGCCCTCCACAAAAGTGTTGTGTTGAAAGCCTAAATTTTGTTTGTAGTGCTGTCTGAATGGTCCTGCAAATAATTAATTGATTCCTGCTTTTCATATAGCCCAGAGCAAGTTTAGAGGAAATAAATGTAACATGAGTTAGTCATCCTTAAATAATCTCAAAGCAGGGAGCCCTACATTAACAGCAGGCTGATAATAAGCTGTGCAGTGCTATCTCCAGTGAAGCTTTGCTCATGACTTCAAATAAATTGATGAGCTGTCATTTATTTGTTTGTTTGCTTTTTCTCAGCGGGTGAATCTACAATCTTCTTGCTGAAGTATCAATTATTCTGGTAGAATTGAATAGTACTGTTTTAGGATTGTGTATGTAGAGACTAAGGTGGTTTGAGACATGGTGCAAATTAATAAGATACCAACTCTGTTAAGACACCTGTGATAGGTTTGGGGTTTTTTTGTACTAGAGATAAATATTATGTTACAGGAAGAGCAAAGAATGGGATTAAAAAGAATCAGCAGACCTGATCTAACCATTTAATTCTTTATTTTTTGCAGGCTTCTGCTGGCGACCATCTGCAGCTGCTGTCGGTCAGGCATTGATCTGACCTCTGAGGGACAGAAATTCATTCTGTTCCCTGCCTGGCCGTTCAAGGCTTTTTATCCTGGCATTTAAATTGGATTTTATTCAATTTTATTTAAATCCACTGTATCAACACTTAATGAACAGAAGCCCTCCCACTCTGCTCTGTGGCATCCCATTGTATAGCAGCTTTTTATTCTTGTGTGTGTGCTATGCATATTCATGTCCCTTAATCCTTCATGCTAATGTACATTTCCCTTTCCCATTCTTTTTCTCTTCTTGATTATCATTAAATACCTGGATGATACTTAAATGTCAGAAAAGCTCTGAGAAATGCCACATACTGGAGAACAAATAGTTTATGTTTAAAAAGCCCTGAGCATGGGAATATCTGCTTTCCAGGCTGAGGGACTGTTCTGGCCAGCTCTGAAAAAAAAAAAAGAGATCTCTTGAGAGGAATAGATTTATGTTGCTGGTGGTGTTTTGATTTTGAACTTTGATATTGAAATTGGAGGTTCAGAAATGAATCCTGTCTTCTCTCTAGTTCATCTGTGCCCTGACATGATAATGGGTCACTTGGAACAATCAGCTGGCTTCATTAATTATTAATCCTAACACATGGCAAAAGCAATCTGGAGATTGGCTGGATGTGTGGGGGTCTGTTGATGGAAATGTAAAGGGGGCAATTACCAGTCTGAAAATAAATGAGGGTGGCAAGTGCCAAAGAGGAGAGGAAATCAGGAGGCTTAGGTATAGCTGGAAGAATTAAAAGATATTTTCTCTTACAGTCAGATTTATATCTTAAATTACATTAAAGTGAAAATTCCTCCAGCAGGACATGTAGTTCACATGGGGATTGGGTTACTTGGCTGAGCTGTGGTCTATGCAGATATGCATTTATAAATGTTCACAGGAATTATGATACTTGCTGAGTGCATAGGAAAAGCAGTGAGCTGTTCACTTTTGGGAACTGATACCCAGTTGAGCAAGAATAGAACTCTTATCCATGCATTGTAGGAGCTTCCTGGGCATTTATGCTGAGGGGAGAAAACAGAAGTCTTGAGACATGGAGTAAGAGCTGCTACATGACATGAATGCTGTTTGAAGGTGACTTTTTATCTGCACAGACCTTGGTAGTCTAATGTATAACAATACTCATTGTTATATAATAAATAACAATACTCATTGCCACTGCAGGGAGGGAAATGTGTGCATTTGCCCCAAAGTGATACAATGAGAGGGTTTTTTCCCTATGGCCTCTCCCTCTGCTTGCTGCACCAGAACAGGAGCTCATGTTCTGCTGGTTTCAGAGGGTCTCTCTGTACACTTCCTTTCTGTCAATAATACATTGGTGAGGTTTGTGCACAATAACATCTTATTTTAATATCTTAAAGAACCCTTCCTTGGAGAGTGGTGTGTTCCAAACCCCTGCCTGCCCTGTGATGCATTGCTGGGTCTGCTGCTCTCCTCTGGATATTGTCTGGATTCAGCTCCCAGGTGAGGTCTCCCTCCCAACAGCCATGGTCCCTGTGGCAGTGGAGCCATCTGTGGCAGCTCCAGATACCCCACCCCAGTTTTTTCCTGCATTATCCAGCTCCAGTGGCAGTGGAAGGCAAGGGTAGAAAGGTTAACAGCTCCCCCTCTCACCCCCGAATTGCTGAGGAAGGCTGGCAAACCACAAAGGGCTTTATCCTGCTCAGGCTGCCACAGCTCAAGCAGTGCCACAGATTAATGGAGCTCCAGACTGTCTGATGGAGTTTTTCCCACAGAGCAAAATATTAACTAAGTCAATTGATTGCATTTTCATTTCTTGAGGGAGGTGCAGCCCACACATCCCATTGTGTGAGCACAGACAGTCTGCTGAAGCAATACTGTGTTATCTCACAGTGCTTTGTGCTGCATCTCCAGCCCTTGCCTCTGCTGCAAAAGGAAATGGAAATTCTTGCTCACAAGACCTAGCTGACAAAGAAATAAATTCTTGTAAAGTCAGTGTCCCAAACTTAGGAAATTACAGTATCTGCTGCAGCAAAATGCTGTGATAAACCCCCATCCATCTGGAATGTTTCCATAATCCACTACAGATTGCCAATTAATTGCATACTTAGTTCAATGTAATAAGGACAGATAATAGGCTGTATTAGTCTAAGTCCCTCAGGGGCAGTGGAAATACATCACAATATTCCTAAATAGTGTATTTTTATTAAAGCAACGCCTGCAAGCTTCTGTCTGCTACCAGAAACCTTTTGTGTGGGGAGCTGTGCATGTAATGAAAGGCCAGATTTACAGCACACACTCCCATTAAGTGAAGCACTTAATTGCTTACTTCAAGTACCAGTTCAAATAAACTGAACTCATCTATTTTCTAATTAAATGTGGGAAATTATAGTGTGGCTGGTTGGGACACAAGGTTTTTGAACCCTCTTCAAGAGCAGGAGGAACTGTAAACAGTGTCTTATGCTGATAAGATTAAACTGAGGCTGAAATCACAGAAAGATCCTTTGAACAATGGTGTGTGAAATATTTAGGATTTTGCACACATAAATAAATCACTTTTTTTTTTTTTTTGCTAGCTTATGAAGAATCTTTTGTGGCCATTTTGGATTTAGACTAAAATTTCTATTAATTAAACAAATTACATAATGAGAACTCATAGTTTTTAAATAAACACATATAATTCTTTTTTTTTTATTAATTGGATTTTTCTGTGCTCCACTGAACATAATGCCCATGATGACCTTTTTCTGCTCACAGGAGATTGAATATTTTACAGCAGTGTTTCTGGGAAGCAACTTGGTAAACAGCAATTGTCCTCTAGAGGATAAAAAATGGGAAAATTGGTTTAGAAATCAAATCAGATTGTCACAGGATTATTAGGGTCCAAGGAAATTATGCATCTTTATTTCATTTATTTCTACACTTAGTTAATCTTGCATATCTGTGACAACCACAAGAGAGTTGTGTACTTTCTCAGTTTTAAATTTTCTGAACCTTTTGTGTGTGTGTTGTATAACTGCAATATTTTAGTACCCAAAGACCAACTGCTGGGTGTAGCTCTGTACCTCCATGTGAAATTACTGCTGTAGAGCCAGGGATGGATACAGACTGTTAATTTTAAATGGAATTACCTCAGGAAAGTCTTGGATTGGTCTGGAACGCCTGGGAGGGCTCCCACTGAAATGCCTGTGACTGTTACCTGTCCCAAAAACCACCTGATGGTTTTCATGTTGATTTTTAACACATTCTCCTGTGAGATTTTCAGAAATGAGAAAGCTGAGCACGTTTAGAACAGTTTGCTGCTATCAAGAACCATTTTGTCTCTGCTGTTTCCTTCTCCTGAGGCTATCACATGACTGATGAAGCAAAAATTCACTCTTGAACCACTACTTGTAAGAAGAGACAGAATGAAGCTGAGCTGCCCTGCCTCCTCATGTATTATACATGTGAAAGTAATGATAATTTCATAGGATTTCACACTCTAAAATTAATGTCCCCATGACCCAGGGCCTCTGGATCTTCCTGGTAGCAGGCACCACGTGAATTAATCACTCAGCTCCACTTTTGTGCCATAGCCTCAGTTTAGCCAATTCCCAGGGCTCCCAGCCATTGCATTTGCTGGTTCCAGCAGGGGATATGTTATTTATTACCCCTGGAAACATGGAGCACTCATGTCCACAGGGAGGGTCAGCTTCCATTTAGCTTCCCCCAAGCCCCTGTGCAACAGACATTATTGTTTTAGAATAATTTAGCCTTGTTATGCTGCTAGGGAGAAATTACTTCAGCAGATTACAACTAGATGGATGTTTTCCTCTCTTAAATGCAAGGTTTGGGGGTTTTTTTGCTGTTCTCAGATGGGTTTTATGCTATCAAACTAGAGAATCTCATTCCTGTAATCTAATCAAAGATGTTAATATGGAGAGCAGTGGTTGCTAACCAAATAGAAATCTGCCACTGTCTCTTTTCAGTCCTGATAAGACTCTTTCCTTTTAGCTGAAAACCATCTGGGAAGCATCTGCATCACGTGCAGGCACTTGCCTGCCTTGATAAAAGGTTGAAAAAATACTGATTAGAGCCATTTGATCTGGCTTGGAATTAAAGTGCCTATAGAAACTCCCTCCCACAGTGCAAGATAAAACTACTGGTAACGTGTAACAGATCTCAGGAAGCTTCTTACACCTTCAAATAGGAGAGCAAGGCTTCCTGAATCTAAAATCTGAATTTTACAACAGAATTCCACCACAATTTCTCTGTGCTAGAGATAACTTGTTTCTAGTTAGTATTTTAATTTTTTTAATTAACAAAAACTTCTGTTTTGCTGCCCCAACTGAGCAATAATAAGAGCTGACAAACCTTTTGTGTGTGTGTGTGTGGAGATCTGCTCTGTATTTAACAAACAGCACTCTTCTCCCCCCAGCCCTGCAAACACACTCTTGTAAATCTGAATCAAAACCCATTCAGGACATTTCATCTTAAGTGGTTTCATCTTACTGTAATTACCAAGTCCTGTGAGGAGTAGCAAACAATTGTCTGCACAACAATGGAGATGAAATAAAGATAGCCTCTAATTAATTCCATCTAGGTTATAATTAATTTTGACTGAGTTGCTCAGGACAATATCCTTAAGTCTCACAGGCTGCTCTAAAAGGGGGCTGATCACCAGCTGCTGCTCTTTGATTTTCAGAGCAGATGGGGCTATTTCCAGCTATTGCTTAAAAGGAAGTGATGAGGAGGAGGGTGGGGAGTGATTGATTGGCTTTGAGCAGGCCTTGGGGTGACACTGCTGGAGGAAATGCTCTGTCTGAAAAGTAGACTCTGATAAGGTCTTTTGAAGATTTTAGAGATATTTTGGTTTAATTTATCTTTGATTTTGTAAGCACCACTTTTTTCTTTATTAACAAAATGTATGATTAGTGATGGGATGCCGTGTCAATAAATGTTTCATTATATGCTATGTATTAAGTGGCATATAAGCACATTAATTAAGCATGTTAATGAGCATTTAAGGCTTTGGATCACAGTGTTGATAAAGGTAATGAAGGATACAAATATGAATGTTTCTAGTCCTTGCCATTTTGTAGAAACAGAAGATGAGAAAATCAGTTTAGATTGTTACTCTAGTTCTGTCTGTCAGCAGAGAGTTGTTCCCTACCTCATTATACAAGAGGCTTTGGTAAATAATGCATTAAAATTAATTTGAGAAGTTCTGCCACTTCCTTTGTTTCCTGGCAAATGGCAAAATTCTGAGATGGATTTGTTGTTAGAAATTATTCATAATGTCTGGAATAAATAAATCCTGGTTTGCTAGTAGACTGTAGTCATTAGGAGCAATGGATTTACCAGTGTGGCAGTTTCTCAAACACCACAGTATTTAGGGTTCCTGGCTGGAGAGCATCTAGAACTCCTTAATACCTGGCATGGGCTCAGTTCTAAATGTAAAAGGTGAAAATAAAGGTTGGAATCCAACATTGCCTGACTATCTCTAGTAAAACACTTGTGTAAAAAGAGAGCAGATATGTGACAGCTTCAGAGCTAAAATTTTCAAAGCTGAGAATTCGCCCGTGGGGAGGGAAAAGTCAAAGTTATTTTCACATTATGCATTTCAACAGGAATAAATAGGAAGGTTGGAGATTTAAATATTAAACAATGGTGTATCAAACATGTTTTCTAAGAATTTTGTGTTCAGTCTGTATTTTCCTGTGCTAAATCTTCTGCTTGCTATCATTTTATTTTGCTGCACTTTCATTGCTGTAGTGTACACACCATCCTACTAATTCCTAAAGATCAGTGCCATGTGCTTTTCCAGGTGAAAACCCCACAGAAAGCAGTGTTTAAAATCTTAATGAAGTTCCTGTTCATATGTGAGAAAAGAAATTAGATGAGCAATCTCTGTCTTATGGTGGGGTTTGAAACTGGTACCAAATGCTTTCTCCAGTAATCATTTCACTGTGAATATGTGGCTCCAGTCCAAACCAGTTCTTGTTTCCTGTTTAGTCTGAGGGAGACAAGTCACAGCTCTGTTTTTGGGAAAGCACTGGTGGGGCGTGTGGAAACACTGCCTGTGTTATCTGTTTGTGGTACCTTGAATGTGATGGCTGTTGAATCTTTTTATACTTTTTTTTTATCCTTTCATTCTTTTGTTTGCCCTACAAGTGATTTTTCTCAACCCAATGAGTTAATTGTAATGCTTTAATCTGCCTTTCCCATAATAGAAGCCACACAGTTTCACCTAATAACCCTTGTTTTGAGCCCAATGATCATGTTCCAATTGTAAATTCTCTCTTTTTTTGCCCTTAAACTCCTTAGTTTTCCCAAGTGTGTTTTATTAATTGTAGGCGTGTCAAGGTACAATTGACACTGGCTATGTGGCTTCACTTGCTCAGTCATTGCTGATTTCTCAGGAAGATGCATGGCCCATCTCCTCTAGAAAGCTGTTAAATCAGATGAATCTATGTCTGTGTTTTGAAATAAATTAAGACTGCAAGTAAGTTTTTTTTCCCCACTTCAGTTCTGTCTTTTTAGCAAAACTGTGCTTCCCTTGCTTGCAGTTTTAGGCCCTGTAAAGCATTGCAGGACAGCTTCCCTGCTCTCCTGCAATTCCAGCCTGCCTGGACAACAGGAACATTTTGTCTCCTGAGACACCAATGTGCTGAATCAGTGGAGCCATGGTTTTCAGCCTAATATCTGTCCCCATTAGAGTGGGCAACAAATTCAGATTTTTGTTTAAAATGAGAACTTTTTAAGTGACTCACACGTTTGTTCCATTGCTTCAAAGGATTGTTCCATGCTGGCAAAATCTCCCATGGAAAAGTCCAAGAGAAAATTGAAGGAAGATCTGCAGTTTTCAGAGTTTTGCATTGCTTGCTTCTGGCTTATTCAGGTATGTTGTTCAATTAGCCCTAATTCTTTTTTATCTGTTCTTGGAGGAGAAATCCCTCTCCATGTACTAACAAATGGTCAGACATGCCCATGGCTCATTACTGAACAGGCATAGGACACCTGTCCTTTCCAAGGTTTCCAAGATATTTCCTTTAGCAGAAAAAAGAGGGATAAAAAAACCCACATGGAACCCTGAAATGTCTCCCTGACAGTTCTCAGTGCTAATACACAGTTTGTGCATCAAGTTGGGATATAAAACCTTAGTTTAAAGGGCTTTATTGGAGATGTTCCAAATATTGTTATGTTGAGAAAGAACAGCTATGTGTGTTTGTGCTGGTTCAGGGCAGGTGGGGGTTTTCTTACTGAACCTTGTGAGGGTACAGCAGCTTTCCACAGCCACCCATCATCAGTATTGGTACCTAATTCTGCCTAAAGATTGTGATTTCTGTAGTGATTTTATTACTTTAATTCTTTATTCAGTAGTAATGCTGGATTGATGTATTCTTTCCTTCTAGCTTCTTCCTCCAGTTTCACTTTTTCCTGGTTTTGTCTTGCCCTCAGTTTTATCAAAGGAATTTGTCATACAGCAAAGTGGATTCCTTCCTAGACCTTGAACTATTCACAGCCAGTGCTGGGGCTTGGCCTCCAGAGCTGTAGCATTAAGTGGTGAGGGATCCACTAAATTTCACCTATAAGCTGGTCTCCCTCTCAAAAGGCATGGCTTCAGGTGGGAATGGCTTGCTGTAGGACAGTGATGGATTCCCTCTGTCACCCAGCTGCTTGTCCTGCATCTAGCCCAGGAGCTCTCACAGCAACTCTGGATTTGACCACAAGGCTTCTAAGGAGAATGGTAGTAATTAATAAGAAATAATAATAATAAAGCTTTTGTTTCTAGTCCTACTGGGATCAGTTTTAAGGGCTCAGGCCAGAGTCCTCCAAGGTAATAATCTTTGTGTGGCTAATGATGAGAAATGAATAACCTTCTGACTTCTTATTCTGGGGGAATGTGGGGTGTTTAAGGGGAAACTGAGGCACTCTGAAGTGACCAAGTTTGCTTGAAGTGTTGTAGCCAAGAGGAACAGACCAGCAGAACTGAGCAATAGCATGCAGTATCTGAATATCTTGCTTAGCTCTTCTCCTTTCATTCTTTTGTTTCTGAACACTTGATTAATAAGTTTAGCCAAACAATAGCCTTGCTTTCCTTAGTTCCCTTCCCATTCCCTTTGGAGTAATCTACAGAGCTCAAGTGCTTTATGCACTGCAGTTTAAAAATGAACCGGGAAGTCTCATATCCTGTTCTCTGACTTTCTTCAACTTTCCTTTGAACTGTAACTCAGAAATAATTACAACAGAAATAAGCTATGTGTGTGTCTCTAGAAATGTTTCAGTACTAATGAGACAGTTTCAAAATTACTGGCAATGGAAATGACTGCAGTTGATTCTTCTGTAGTGAAGATCTTGACCAGCTTGTAAGTTTTGAGTACTGTTGAGAGATACAGAATGGATTTTTTTCTTTTCCTTGTGAGTATTTTTTCACAGTTTCCAGTTAGGCTTGAGAAGGAACTTAGCCTGATCTTGAAATGCAGAAAGGAGAAGTAGACAGCCCACACCCTGTTCATGCTTACTCTGCTCTTTGCAATCAGTGTTGGTTGGTTCCCTCTGGGACACAGAAGATGAGACCAGAATGGTGTTTCAAGTTGCAGACACTGAAACCAAAGGCCTTTTTATGGTGTGCCACTTCTGTCTCCTTTGTCCACTTGAAACAGGTTTTTCCAATATAAGAAGCTTACTTAACTCAGGGTTTAAGGCTATTTTTATCCAGTGTGAAATGTGCATGTAAAGAAAGCCTTTAGAGGTAGAGGACAGCACTGTTTGTTTTTCCTCAAGGTCTCCTTTATGCTCCAGAAAGGTATAACTATTTTCTGGAAAACTTAGATAATATTCAGAAGTCCTGCACACTCATATTGCTTGGGTCAATCCTTTGAGGGGCAAAGCAGCAGATAAATTTGCAAAATCCCACTGGTGCAGTAATTCAAATGAACTGTAATGTCATTGCTTTGCCTAGTCCTAATTTCTACAGAGATTCTTGATCCTTATATCTGAGATCTTACTGAATCCTCTCAAATATATGGAAATTTTTCCTTCCCTGCACTGTTTGCAATAATAAATTAGAGCCCTCCTGTGTTCACCTCACATTAGCTACTGAAGTTGCCACTATTTCATTATATATTCAAGTGGAGGATCTTTCTAAAGCACAGCTCCTAAGCACAGCTTGGGGGTCAGCACATCCATCCCTTTGTGCTGCTGCTCCCCAGCATGTCTGGAGGTGTTTATGTAGCTGCCAGCTGGTGGGGTCAAGGTTCCAGAATGTAAAATACTGCTGCAGAGATGACAGCTATGATTCCACAGACTTCCCCAGAGCAGCCATGGCACTGTCACAGCACAGTTTCACTCCACCTTAAATGCAAAAGCATGTCTGTAACCATTGTGAGCTTTTAATCGCTCCAATTACCCTGCTTTCCCCTTGCTGACAGCTGGCATGCACACCAGTCCCTGGTTAAGGCTGGCAGGAGAGATGGATTTCTTTTTTTCAAAGCACCAAGCACAGCCCCAGCAACACCCAACAATTTGCTCAGCTGGGGTTTTCTGATTTTTCACAGAAGATGCTTAATGCAGAAACCATTATAATGTGCAAGATCACTGCCCTTACAGAGGATGCAGCAACACAGAATAAACTGAATCCAGGGGGTTATTAAAATGAATAAAATCAATGATGCCAGGTTATCATTAAACAAGAGCTTGGTTTAAAAAGCTGTGCTGGTAGCTGGAGGTTTAGCAACACAGGCTGTTTGGTATTTGAGGCAAAAGTGATTAAACTCTATGGTACCAGACTAAAAATGTAAATATATAGAAGAAAACATACTCTGCCATCTATAGAAGTCCCATTGTCATAGAATATTCTGAGTTGGAAGGGACCCACAAGGATCATGAGTCCAACCCTTAGGTCCTCAGCTTTGTTCCTTTGCAGCCTCTCCTGAATGGCCTCTCTGTGCTGACTTGTCCAGCAAGATTATTATGAGGGTTTTTTGGCTAATGGAGGTGGGCTCTCTCCACTTTCATTATGAAAAGTCCTGCCATGTGCACTGAGAGTGTTCCTGATGAACAAAGAGACAAAACTGAGTTTTCCCAGCAATCATAACCTACCTTTTTAGCACCTGAATCCCACCAGCAGATCCTGTTACTCTTACACAAACTGGGTACCAAAGCCTGAAGGAGGGCTGTGGATTTCACCCTCTGGGAGGCCTCTCATCACTTGGGATGGGTCAAAGATGGAATAACTGGCCAAAGACCAGAGCTGGGCATTTGTTTTTGTCTTAGCAGCAATGCCAGCTCATGCCACTCTCTAACTGACCATCCAGCATCCTGGCTGTGGAACAGGTTAGGCTGAGCATTTGCTTTCTAAAGGAAAATGTGGGGTTGTTGGGTTTTTTGTTGCCTTGGAGTTTTTTCCCCATATGTTCTGCTCCTTTCCTTCACTCAGCTTATCCAAAGTCTGACAGATACTTGTGGCAAATAGAAGGAGATGGGTTCTAGGTCATCCTTAGTACTTGGTTCTTGCTACTGTGTTATACAAGATCTTACAAATATTGCAATGTCACCAAATTCCCAGGTGTTCTTCAGAAATGTGTTCTCTGGAAAACCTCTCCAAAAAGCACTGAGTTGAGAGCGCTCACTTCAAACACCCTGTCAAAATTGGATGCAAAAACCCTATTTGAGAGGAAACAATTGAATTCATTTGCCAACCTGGCCCATTCACAGAAATTATTTATGCTTCAAAGGCAGCTGCACTGCAAAGTTCTCCAATGGTTTAACAGACAGCTGCTTCTCCTCTGTGCTGAGCTGGAGCTGTGGCTGCTGGTGCCTTCTCCAGTGATAGCAAGGCTGACAAAAATCTTGGCTTCAGCTCCCTTACAAACAAGGAGCTAGGAAATGTGGGCACGATGTCCTGGAGGGAGCTGTCTCATGGCTGTGGTTTTACACCCACCTCCCACCTCTCCTGCTCCCTCTGTAGCAGTTTGTTTGAGAGCTGCAGAATAAAAGTTGCCATGGGATCTCTCTCCATTTGTACCAGTGCAGAGCTGCATGCTTTCTTTTGTGTTTGACTCACAGCAGCTGCCTGCAGGGCTGTGTGCTCACCCTCCATGGGTCCCTGCAGCTCCAGGTCCTCTTTGGAACTCCAGGAGTGCTTCAGTGAGCACGTGGGTTCAGGCTCTCAGCTCATTGCAGAATAACCTTGGGGTATTATGGAAATGGAGGGGAAATTAAGTATTTTACCCTCTCCATCCACAAATCAGCCCTGTTGTCCAAAGCAACTTCAAACTCTCCTTGATTTAGGTGTGTGAGGGTCTAGATCCCAGGTTTGCTGTACCCTCAATCTCCCCATGCCTTTACTCAGCAACCCCTGTTCCTCTCCAAAGTCAGGAGGTAGCTGAGCTTGGGAACAGTCTTTGAAAGGAGAATTTGTTTTCAAAAGGCCCATTTTAATTGTACAAAATTAAAAGTTATGTTTTAATTGTACTAATCCTTCCTCAGAGTTATGTGGCACCTGCTGGGTGATGTTTCAGCAGGTGGAGGTGCCCAAGCAGCCCCAGAGAGGGCACAAACCCTGCCCACTTGTGTGTACCTTCAGCTCTACCTTTATTCAGACAGGCTCACGATTGCTCTGGCAACCTCAGTCACAAACTGCAAAGGATTCATCCTAAAACCCACAAAGGCTCATGCTTTAAGGGCTTTTCTCCCTTTCTCTCCCTCTTTCTTATTTTCTCCATCCCAGAAATCAGTTCTGAGCAGATGGGCCTACAGCAGCTTTATCAGGCACCCTTTGTTCCCTGATTTCTGAGCCTGAGCTAACACAGCTGCTCTTGGAGTCAGTGGGAATATCAGGTGTTTGTTTTCCAGTGCCTCAGATCAGAGGGATCCTTGCAAGGAAACCACCCAGTCTGGTGGCTCTTGTCAGCTCCAGAACATCCCAGTGGTGTGAGGTCTGTAACTGCAGGTCTTGCATTTCTCTGCTTGGAAAAACTCTGCCTTGCTGCAGCCAGAAAAGCATTGGGGCATTTTCTGTGTGCCACAATTGCAGAGCCCTGGAGAAGAGCTCTGTGAAATCCCACAGGAGTGGTGTGGGAGATTCTCTCATCTGTTCCCTACACCCTGCTCTGAAAGGTCACTAATTTAGGCAGAAGCAAGTGCTAATTAGCTGTGTGCACACCTCCAGCCTCAGCTGAGATGAGCACTGAGAGCTTCCATGGATGAAAATTTATTTGGCTGCTTCTTGGGATGGTTTTGTCTCTGGCTGCTTGCTTGGTCTTGTCTTGGACATCTGTTTACAGTGATATAAATAGAACTTTATTTTTTCTGTCCTTGTCCTACTTATGCTCATAATGTTCACACAAAGCTCTGTCCATCAGATGAACTTTGTGATGAAAAGATTTGTGGAATTCCTTGGTGTGCCCACAATGAAGCAAAGTAGCTCGGGGGATCTCTCATTGTATTTTATTCTCTAGATGCTGAATGCATTTCAGAACCATCTTCCTCTCCCAAACTGAAATGTGAAAAGCAGTTCTGCTCCACTCACTGACTTTCATGTCCTTGCCTCAGGTGGAGCAGGAATTCCTACAGAGCTGCTATTTTCTCTGCTTCTGAGGAAAAAATTCTTTATTTGCTCTGAGTCACATTGGATGTTATCTGTGGCTGTAGTTACACAATTCATGATCCTACTACCTGCCTAGAATTTGCCACAGGATTATCAGAAAGCAGAAACTGGAGGACTTTCTAGGTGTGAACACAAATTCCTCTGATTTATCTTGACTTGTTCTGACCATTTGCTGAAACAAGTCTCTCTGAGTCCAGCTAAGATTTTACACCAAGGAATGTGATGTGCAAAACTTAGAGCAACACATTTGTACCTGAGAGGGAAATCAGCTCTGTGTCTGGGGGTAGTTCCTGGATCATAGCAGCTGAAATGGGGAATTGGGAAAATTGAACCAGAAAGACCTTTTCAGGTCTCTAAAGAACATGTCTGGGTGACCTCCCACACAAATCTGGCTTTGATTGCCTCTTACTTGATATAATGAAGAGAGATCTTGGAGGATTTTTTAAATTTTATTTTTAAGAAGTAGCAGATGAACATGGCCAAAAGTGAATAGGAACAATCTGAGGAATTGCAAAATGCTAAAAGAAAGTGGAAGCACTGTGAGGGGTTATATTATTGCCTGAGTAAAGACAGAATGTGCAGTATTTAATCATAGCCCTACAGGACTGTGCTTGATGAATGCATTTGTTGGATAGTGAGGTTGGTTCAGCAGAGCCCTTGGTGCCCACTGTGGGAAGAATTCCTGTTTGCTTGGATCCCAGGTGTGATCCCAGCAGCTGCAGCCTCTCCAGTGCCAGTTCTGACACTGAATAAATTGCAGTGTATCTGAAATGGCTGGAGCAGCACGAGGACTCTCCCACAGAAATAGTTCACGAGTGATTACCCCCTCTCTGTCTCCAGCAGACAACACAGCAAATGTTTGCAGAGCACAGCAATCCAGCAATCATTTCAGCATCAATCCTATTGCTTCTGAATGGAAATGCACGAGAGAACTCTATGTACAAACCCCAAAAATATTTCCTGGGCACAAAGCCAAAGCAGAATAATTTAACTGCATTGAAATGCTTCATGTCTGGGGGGAGGGTTTTTAGTGCCAACATGTGAAAATCAACATGTTCTCAAGGAAGGCAGAGGTTTTGTAGAAGCAGTGGTGGTAGAATATTTTTTCATTGAATTTTGACCCATTTTCTTGAGGCATGCTGTTCAAAACTCAGGGGCACATGCAAATTAGGGGCAAAAGTCTAATTGGCACATGCATTTGCCATAACTGGAGGAACAGAATGGAAGTGATTTGGTGTTAGGGGATTAATAACACCCCAGGTCTGAACAGAAGGGGAGTGTGAGGGGGTGGGAGGTGGTTCCAGTTCCATGATTCCTGCCAATGTCAACTCTGGCATATATATAATTAGCCTACTTGATTAACATCACAGAATAAAAATGTGAATAGGGGAGCTCTTCTACTCTGGCAGCCCCAGGCTGAGGAGCTGGAAGGTGCAGACAGAGAGAGGCTGAGGGTGGGCAGCAAAACCTTGTGGGTAGAACAGCTGGTAATGAACTTTTGCTCACTGGAGGCTTAGCATGGCTTCCCTTTTCATTGTTGATGGCAAAGCTCCAGTCACAGCCTCCTTCCTGCAGTCATGGTCTCTCTCAGAACCTTCTACAGTCCTGTCCATGGCTGCTCTGCTTTTCAATGTGCTGTGGAGTCACAGAATTCACAGAATGACTGGCATGGAAGAGACCCTAAAGATCATGGAGTCTAACCCAGCCCCAACACCTCAACTAAACCCTGGCACCCAGTGCCACATCCAGGTTTTTTTTAAGCACAGCCATGGATTTGTGCTCTCTCAGCCCTTGTGTGGAGCACCACAGCCCTCCAGGAACTGCTGAATACCACAACTCACACAGACAAAGGAAGGAGCATTAGTTGCTTTTTTTTTCCCCTCTGCTCACAAGCAAAATAACCAAGGGAATCCATCCTTCCCCAGAATGTGGAAATAGGAATAAGTAGCTGTAGAATCCCACAGGGCAGATGTCTGATAACAAATCCATGCACAGCTCTCCCTCATGGAAAATAAAGGAATAGAAGAACTTGTTATTACCCCTGCCTCCAGCAGAAGCTTAGCAGCTCACAGGAGTGACAGCTCAGATTATTGGTGTATTTATAATAAAGTCTTTTAAGTCTGCCACGTGGATTTGTGAGTCAGCAAAGAGAGCAAATAGGTCTGCAAGGGACAGGCCAGCACAGAAGGGAAAACTGTCAGGGATTACTCAACCTTGAACATGCCCCAGTCTGCCTCCATTTCCTTTAGCAATAACTATTGTTCTGGGAATGAGAGGTTTATTTTTAATTTCTTTGAAAGCAAAGTGCAGGGAAGGCAGTGACAAGTGCCAGATGGTGATGGAGCAGGTCAGGCTGCCCCAGCTGGCACCAGCACAGAGGTGAGCTCTGCACAGAGGGGTTCCCCAAACACCCTCCAGGCAAAGACCGCTATGAACCCAGCTATGAACCTACATCTGGAAATTCAGGGTGCTCTACAGGTGCATCCTGCAGTAGGTTTGGGGGAACTGCCTTAGAATTGCCTTTCTAGTAGGTTTACAGCTGGAGATACCAGTTTAGGGCTCATAGGAAGGAGTCCTTAGTCCTGTTCAATCTGGAGGCTCCTTGTAGGGCTGAGATCACAAAGAACCCAAAAATAAAACACAAGAGATGACTAACTGCCAGTGGTTTAACATTGAGTAGTTTTTATTATTTATCTAATACAAAAGACTTTAATGCTGTATAGTGTTTTTGCACTGAAACTTTAGAAAAAAATAAATCACACTGTTGTGAGTGGCCAGAAAGCAGCACTGAATGCCATGGCATAAAGGGGAGATTTTAATGAAATGGATGCACAACTCATCCCAAAAGTTGGTTGGAATGGAACACTAATTCACATTAGGATCTTCCAAAGCCTTGCTAAACACAGCTCCTAATCACTCACTGATGGTCCCGCTGTGCTTTTCATAGCAGTGGTAATCCAGGTAACCTGGACAAACTCCAACTTGGATAATTATGTTCTCCTGACCTAAATTCTCCTTGGTGTTTCAGATGGATGCTATTCCTGGGCTGATATCCTTAACAAGCAGTTGCTGCTTGGTGCACTCTGTGTTTCACCTGAGTGAGCTGTGTCTCACTGGACACACAGCCTGTCTGAGGGACATTCTGGGAGGTTTGTAGCCTTTAAAAACCCTTTGTAGGAGTAAAGTGGGAGAGGATTTCGTGTATTTCATTTACAATTTACAGCATCTACTTAAAAATATTTTGGTTGATATATATCAGATGTAGTAATTAAATCAGATATTTTGGCATGCATACACCCTCTGGGATGTGGGCATTGGAGGCACTTTAACAGGCAGTCCTAGAAATTCAGCTTTTCTTGGCATTTATCACTGGCTTCAAAGAATGAATGCTCATAATTCTGCCAAACACTCAGTAATGAGGATTTCAGCTGAGCATTTCCAGCTTGTTCTTCCCAGCTCCAGCTGGTCAGCAGTACCTGAAACAGATCAGTGGTTCCTGGAACCACATCTCCTCCAGGAAGGCTCAGCACAGCACAGAGCACAGACTAAAGGACACTTGCAGATAAACCCTCAGGAGATTTTTTTTGAGGGGGAAAGAGGCAGGTGTTTGGGTTCTTTTGTTGGTTGAAAGCTTTTTTAACCAAGAGTCAAATACGAGGCAGCAGCCTGAGGAAACTGTAAAGCAGATCTAGTGGATCACCCTGGGGACATCAGCTGAGTCAACATTAGCTAAATTTACCAGACTTTCTTCCCCATCTTGATTTCAGTCTGCTCTGAGTGTGAAATACTTCTGTTCACTGCTGTCACTTATCTGGTTTGTGTTTTTATCAAAATAATTTTACTCATACTCATCTTTTGCTTGGGCCTTATCTGCCCTCTTTCACCATTGTCACGTTTTTCACATGGTCTAAGCTCCTGGGTGTTCCTGGACAGGCTTCCTTCACCAGTCAAACAAGAGCAAGAAAACAGCAAAGTGAGACCAACATTTCAGGAAACAAAGAAATGTGTTTAGAAGGGAAATTGGGGTCAAACCCCCAGATCTGAGGAAGGATGGAACAGGAAGTAGGAGGGTGGCTGGAAGGAAGAGCAAAGATGCTGCTGCTGTTAAAGGATGTGTCAGCAGAGCATGAAAAAGCAGGAAGTGGAAAGGTGGAGTGTCAGTGGGTGAGGATGGAGGCACCAGTGGAAAGGACAAGGACTGGCAACAGGAAATAGCACAAAGCCCCTGCTCAGAGGAAACAGGCAAAATTCCAGAGTCCTCAGCAGCCCAGCCATGCTGCATTCCCACTGTAACACCTACAGAGAGCTCCAGCCACTCCCAGTGAAACCCTTTTGGTTTGCATCAGGGCACAGCCACAAAGCCATTGCATTTTCATTGTGCAGTAAAATCCACAAATGATGTATGTCTGACCATGTAAGTCCTGTTCTTTGCTTGGACACAGGCACAGTTGCTGTTTTAAGCAGTCAAACAAATTGAGATGCACAGAATGAGCCGGATTATTTCCCAGTGCATTAAACATGGATGAACTTGACCTAAAATCTTTTAGAATTGCATTAACTTCCCTCTGTTGCTAGCAAAAACGTGAGTTATAAATGCTGGAGCCAGCTGAGGCCACCAGTTCCTCGAAAAAAGGACATTATACATGTAAAACTCTTGGTGATAAGCACAAGAATAATTGCAGACTTCAGCTCAGGATCTTGAATGAAACATTCCTGGGATTTCAGGGAGGACTTGCTGTTACTGTGCTGTGTTGCTGCAGCCACTCTGTGGGTGCCTGAGCCCTGAGCAGAGCCCACTGTGATATTTTCCAGAGATGTTACAAGAATTAAAAAGAGACTACACCATCACTTTCAACTGGCTTCCCAAATGGTTTTATTAATGGTTTCAGGATGTGAGTAAATTACACAGATTAACTGGGAGGTTTTTATTTCCTTGTATTTCAATGGAAAGAAAAGTAGGAAACCCCCTTACAAATGAATCTGCTGTGAACTCAGTGCTTCTTGGCAAAATCATTTTTTGCTCCTTTTCACTCTTGTTTTTGGGCTACTTTCATGTTTCAGTCTTGGGAAGTTATTAGAGCTGGAAGACCCCTGACCTCCCAGGATTCCTGTTGGGCTGAGCTCCTTTTTCTGTGTAAGCAGAGAGTGGAAATGACTGGGGCAGCCTGGGATAGGAACAGCTTCTGAGAGGAACTGGGAAAGAGGAGAGGCTCTGTCTCCAAAGGGAAGTGGAAACTGAAGCAAGTAACCAAAGCATGTCAAAAGGGCAGTGTTGCAGCCACTGCTGAGTGTGGGATAGGAGAACTTTTGTCTTTCTGTATCACTGCTTTTAATCTGTGATTTTGCCATCACCCTCTCCTTCCACCTCTGCACTCTGAAATGGATGTGAAATACCATTCTTGTGTCAGGAAAAAGAGCTGAAGTGCTGAGGAGCTGAAATACCTGCAGATCCAAAACTTTTCCTTGGGGTCAGATCTACACAAGTCCAGATGAGCCCCACAAATTCCAATAAGATCCACTGAAAACTCAGACATGAGTATGACCAGCTGGAGGCAAAAGCACTCTGGCTTTGGGTAATGCCCAGAAGAAATAATCCAGAGAAACAAAGTCTACACCTCCTTAAACCCATGCTTGAGACACAGTGGGCACATGAAAGAGAAAGGAAACACAGCTCTAGTACACACTACAAAAAAAATTCTTCCCCTGCCCACAAAAGACCTTTTCACTGGAGGGATTTTTGCTCTCCCATTCATTGTTTTCCCACTGATAAAAACCTGGTTCTTTTTTAGGGTTTTTGGCAGTCTAGCTCCAAAACTGAAGTCTGAAATAAGACAATTCCAATTTTTTTTTTTTTTTTTACACATCTTCTGCCCAGAAGTCAGTAAAATCCACAGATGCTGGAGCTCACAGAGAAGGTGCAGGTATTTATTTCCTGTGCAGTGCAAAAAGCAGTGAGCAGATCCATGCAGTGAGAGCCCTGCTGCACAGTTACCATAGAGACAGCACATTCACCGAGCTCGTTTCCTTATTCCTACCAGTGGTGGAGAATTAGGCACAGCACCTTTCCTGCTCTTTTCCCTTTTGGTGCACACTGACAAGGTGCTGAATTGCTGCTTCCATCCTTGTGTTTGGGATCAATGAAAAGCCCCCTCTGTGCATTTTTCTCTGAGCTGCTGAAATGCAGACTCGGTGCCATCAACTCTGGGGTTTAGCAGAGTTCACACCTCAGCTCTCCCCACTTTGTTCCTCAAACCATGCTCACACAATTTCCTGTTTAGAAGCAGGAAGGGGGCTAAAGAGCTCTTGGTTCTTCCTCTTGCAGCTCAGTGCAGTGGTTTCTTCCCCAGAAGCAGCTGACAGTCAGGATATTTCTCTGATGGGCACTTGAGCTATTTTTTCCCATTCTCATCAGTTCAGATGGCTCTTTGTAAGAGCAGTTTCAAACCCTAATTTCAAGTGGCTGAAAAATAATGAGATAAAATAGGTTCTTTGAGTTGTAAAAGCATTAGCTGAGCAGGCTTGGCTCAGTGTCAGAGAAGCACAAAGCACAAGGGACAGATTTAATACCCAAGAAAAGTTCTGTGAGCTCTGTAAAGTAGGTACAAGAAATCTGAATCACAGTTCTGCAGACATTGCTGTTCCTTTGCTGTATTCTCTGTACTTCTCTGAGGTCTAAAAAAGGCTTCTGATACTTATTATCTCCTTCAATTTAAACATTGTTTTATGGAGTTCAGAGGTGGAAGCTTTGCAGATGAAACCCTTTGGCTTTTGGTTCCTCCTTTCTCTTTGGGGAAATGGAAGTGTCACAGTGACCAGGGTTAACAGATGCACCAAAAGGTCAGCAAGGCACGTCACATGTGAGCAATGAAAACCAAATCTGCCTCTGATGGGCTTGACTGAAGCCTTTCCAAGATGGTAAGACTGAAAAGAAGCTCCGGAGAAGCAGAGAGGAGCTCTTCTGAGAAGAAAACAAGTTTTTAAAATACACAGGGAGGTCAGTTGCAGGTGATGCAGGATTCATATCACAGGAGCCCTCAAAGGCCTGGCTGCAAAAACTGCTGGGTAAAGGCAAAACCCCCATTCCAGAGTGTGTTCCTTTCCCCAGGATTGATTCTGTTAGGAGATAAAGGGACATGAACCAAGTGACATCGTGGTGCCACCTTCAATATCCCCTCCCTGATGTTAACATCTACCCTGAATCCATTTCCTGCTCTGTATTATTTTGCCACTAATTGCACCATAATTCTTCAATTACTGTGGACTGCAGAACAGGGAAATCCATCTGTCAGTGCTCTGTGTCCTTAGGACTCTTCCTGCCCCGAATTTGGAAGGGCTGCACTTTGCACCTCCTTTCCATTCCCGCGGGGCATCCCCTGCCAGGCACTAAGAGATTAAATTGAAGCTCCAAGCCCTGCCCTGCGAACTCCCAGCAATTCCTGGGCTGGCAGAAGGCACAGATGAGCCACATATGAGGCAGCATCTGAATCAGGCTGTAATTTGTAGCCCAGGATATTCAAGTTGTGAAACCAGAGCTGTGTGCCTACGTACACAAGGCCAGAATCTGGTGATGTAAAATTCCCTTTCTGCTCAGAGAAAAGCTTTGGATCCCAGGGGAATTTTTTAGGATGAAACTGGGAATCTGAATTAGATTATGCCCCTTTTTTTCCTCACCTGGGCAGTCAGTGGGATTTGGACAGTGGGATAAAGAGCAGAACATGATCCAGGGTCAGAAGGACTCAGCATCCAGCTGTGTTGATGAGTCAGGAGTGCTGTCTGGGATTTATTCCTTTTTAATATATATTTTTACCCTGTAACTTTATGATTCTGTTGACTTTTCAAATACACTAATAAGCACTTTAACATCTTCAAAGTGCTTACAGATAGTATCTCACTTAATCTCCCAGGGAAGGAACATAAGAAAATAATCAGTAACAGATAAGAAAATGTTTTAATTTTGTAAAAGAACTTAAAGGTTATGACAAATTAAAGACCTGATGTTGAACTAAATCAAAGCAATGGAAATGAGCTGGAACTTGTATCCATCCAAGGTTTCTGGTATCCACTCTGTGAGTTTGGTCTGGGTGTGGAGTCCCTTGTCTGGTGAAGGGGCAGAAGAGAGAAAGAGAGATTTACACAAAGAGCTGAGCTGATATCCCTGGGGGAAAGGGCTCAGGCTCCATTCCCAGCAGGATGGTGGCCTTGCAGGAGCAGAGAACTTTTCTCCCTCCAGCCCCTTGCAGTGGCCATTTGAGCCCTTCCAGCAGAGCAGGAGCTCATGGCTCTCTTGGCAAGTGCCCGCATTGCCCTGGCCAGAGCCTGCTGCAGCCCTTGCCAGTGTCACTGTGCTGGGAATAAATGTCACATGAAGGAATAAATTACAGCTGGGAGTGCCCAAATCCCAGAGAACTGCCCAGTTTGCAAATTAACACAAAGATTCTGGCTTACTTTGTTACAGGGGAGGCCAGCTGGATGAAAATATTTCTTTTTGGATAGTAGCTGTAGAAGAATGGGAGGACTGGGGTCATAGAAAGCCAAAATCTTTGCAAGTGCCAAGTGCTGGTTTAAATGCACTCTTTTCTTTCAAGACCTTCAGCTGTTCCCTGCATGCTGAGAAACACTTTCTGAAGGGCCATTTTGAAGTAGTACAGCAGGAAAAAAAGCATTCCTCCTTCAGAGAGCACAGAATACTAATTTAGAGTTGGTAAGCTGTAGGGAAAAAAAAGCTCCTCATGGTCCCCTTTCACCAGGATGTTTTTTCCCCTGTCCTTTTTGAATTTAATAATGTGTCAAATGAGGGTTAAAGTGCTCTGTTTCCTGTGCTCTGCTCTGACTTTGATGCTGTACAAGACTTCCCCAATTCTGCTTTTCTCTGGCACTGCTCAGACATGAGGAAGTCCCAAAGGCATTGTGTAAAGCTGCTGGTTGAGCAAAGGAGAGCAGTGAGGGGAGCATGTAAACAAGGCAGGCAGCAGATCCACCCCAGCACCCTGCACTGCTCTGAGCACTGGCACCAGTTTGCATCACTGGCTTTGGCTCTGCCTGGCCAGCACATCCCAGTTGGACACAGACTGGCTTGGAAAACGTTTTTGTCACCTGCTCTTGAATAGATTTTTAGTGAGTCCACTCTCTGATATTAAACATCTGTTTGGGTGAGGGATGTCCGTGCTTTAGGTTACAGTCCTTAGATGCTGAGTGTTCAGAATTCTACTCATGTTCAGAATTCCTTTAGAATAAGATGGATTTAAAAAAATAATTTAAAAAATAACAAATTTCCTGCATGGCTCCTCAAGCTTTCCACATCTAAAGTTCCCTCTATCCTTGTGGCACAGGTCAAGGTCCTTTTGAAAGCCTCAGTACCACTGCACCTGAGGCCCATAAAAACCCCCTGGTGCAGAGCTCAGTGCTGTCCTTCCCCACAGAAACCTCCCCATATTGCCCCAAACCCATACCCACATTGCCTTGCCAATACAGACCCCAGGAAAGTCTAGACTCAGATTGGGAATATTTCTGAGCCATGCTGGGTTTTATCTTGTAATGATGGTTCACTAAATTATGCCCTTAATGACATCTATGAATCAGTTTATTCTGTCCAAAGAATTCATTATGAAGACATTCTTGATTTGTGGAGCTTAAGTAGGAAAGTGCATCTACAGGTGTCATCCAAAACCTGGGTTATAGGATTATATATTTATCTTTTAAAGCCATGAAAACGTGGAAATTACTGTTCAGGTTTTCTCTCTACAACACACAGGACAATCCAAATGTGTGAAATGCCTTGGAAAGGCTTTAACAGTGCTGTGTCTGTGATTGGGCCATAAACCATGGACTGATTCACTGTATAAAACACATCCACTGCACTCCTGCACCTCCATAAATCTCCAGATATTTACAGGAGCAGTTTCCTTCCCTTACCTATGATCAAACAGTGCTTTAGAGCAGGGCTGGCTGCTCTCTGCCCTGTCCAAACCTTTCACACAGACAATAAAACTGATGTACTGTGAGAAGCAGGGACTTAAATCCCTTTTTATGAGATACTGAAATGACTCTAAAGGGCTGTCATTGCCACAGTTGGTGTGACCCAGAGCTGAAGGTATATTCAAAAATCAATCAAACTAAAGAAAGCTTTAGGAGGGAGATCAAATGTGAGCTGGTGTTTGGTTCATGTGCTGTGCATTTTCCAGGTATGGGATAAAGAAAAGGTTGAATGAGGAATGATCAATAAGAGAGTAAATTGCAGGTACCCAACTAACTCACTAAATCCAAGGCCTTTGGTAACATAATTATAACTCTGATGTTACAATCTTCTATCCTGCACAAGCAATGTCAGGAATGACAGCCTGGTATTCATTATATTGATCTGAATTCATGCACCAAGCATTTCAGATCCTGCAGGTTTTTGGAGATGGATTGTACACTGAGATTAAAGAGAATGACCCTGAAAATCACTGGGCTCTTAGTAAGCCTGCACTGCACACATGGCTGGGGAAAAGTTACCTTGCATTTTTCATCTTTTCTTCTCTGAGGGAATTCCATTTTCACACCTGGAAGTGTGTCAAGCCTGGAAATCAAGCCTGGAAGTCAATCCTGAAAATGTTTCCCAGTTCTGGATGGTCCCATACTGGAACATGCAGCTCTAATGTGCACCAAGACTTCTCTGATCTTATCAGAGAGCCTGAAATGGGACCAGAAGGTCTCGTTCTGAAATTCAGCAGAGCCTCTCCCTGGCCTTTGGCATGACTCCCATGTTTATATTCATCACCATATGTAGTTATTACATGAATGATAAATTTATTTACATAATAATATCTACATATATAATCTGGAAGGAATCACAGAGAGCAGAATTGTATCATCCCAGTGTTTAAAGCTGCCTTTTGAAATTACACGTTGTGCATGAAGATATCCTGAGCTGACAGCAAGGCTCAGCCTGGTGTGTCAGGCTGTGGCCTTGGCTTTGTCCTGCTCCCAAGGACAATTACAGGGAGTCTGTGCTACATGGGCAGGAATTGTTTGGGTTGAGAACTTGCTTTTCTTGGGGTAAATCAGAGCCCTGCCCTGACTTAGCTGCAGCAATTGCAGCAGAAATTCCCTTAACCCAGCAGAGTGTGGGTTCAGTCCTGTTCTCTTCCATCTTGCATCTCTCAGTGTTACCTCAGTTCCTTTGGGACCTTTTGAAAAATACAGAAAAAACCCTCATTCTCCTTCAGCCTTTTATTTAGGTGGTTTTTCTTCTTTTTCTCCTAATGCTTTCTCAAACTCATTTTCTCTTTTCCTTCCTCATTTCATCTAGACTCTGTTTCATGTTGAATAAAGTACATCCCCTGTAACAGGCAATTTAATTTAAAAAGAGATAACACCTATTTCATTATTCCTTTTTGTAGCAATCTCCTTCAAGTAGGCAAAGGTTCTCTGCACTGTGTTCTGTAATTAACTTGTCTTTGAGTCAACCCATATGCTCAACTAATGCAAATTATTTTCTGGCTAAGATCATTTATTGCTTGAGAGAAAATTAATATTTTAATCAAAGTAACATTAAAAAGTCATTCAGCTGGTTTAGTGATTCTGAAAATTTGGTGAAAAAAATGAAAATTTCCAAAGGATGTCAATATTCAGGGAAGCTTTGATTGTGTCTGAATGGGGTTGTGTTCTGCATCCTGCAGTTTTATATAAGCCACATTATATTTCATCTTCCAAAATATTCCATACTGCAGTAGAAAGGATCTTGAGCTTTTCAAAATGTCTTGGAAAAGAATCTGGGGGAGAGATGGGAGAAGTGGCTTTTATCCAGCTCTGACTACTTAGTCACTGGCTGGAAGGACACCAATGGCAGCCACAGGAGGATTAAAGATCCTTTTCCAAAACAAGGATCATTTCAGTGTTTCCTGCCTCGTGCTTGAACCAGGGTGGATGTGGGAGCATCAGCTGCAGCAGTGGAGCACAACAAACCCTGCAGAGTGGCTTTGTCAGAGAGGGGGAGGGAAAGTTTAGGATGCTCAGGGTCCTGGTGTGAGCCTGCTCCAGCCCCCATCCCACAGGAGGTGCGATGGCCTCTCCATCATTCTGAGGAAAGGAATAGCCTCTCCTTGAAGCCTCAGGCCAGAAATTCAGGCCATACCAAACCTGGTCCATATGTTCTCACAGAAAGTTCACATTTCAAAGATCAAGTGGGTTTGTTCCAAAAATGAATACAGAGGTTTGCTGTTGACTTCAGCCTGACCCAGGTTCCACTTGTAAACTGCCTTAAAATCTCCAGCACTTGGCTGCAGTTCATTTCTCTCACAAATCCCTGAGGTCATGATTCAACAAAACAATAAATCCAGCTTAAGGGCTCCTTGTGCCAGCTCAGAAAAGTCATGACACAGAATCACATCACACTGATCCAGAGCAAGCAAACTTGCCTATTAGAATGTATTAAAAAGTAATGAGAAGTTTGTGTTGGACCAGAAGTCTCTGTCCTGATGAGGCATCTCCTGCAGCTACTGCACCAGCATTTTTCCTCTATCAGAAATGCTCTGTCCTCTTCTAGGCAGGAAAAGTGAGAGTGAGTGCTGTGTCCTGCACTCAGCATTTCACCAGAAGCACAATCCCAGTGGCTGATCCACATCCACTGGCTCTGATTATTTCAGAGCTCTGCTATCAATGATCCCAGAACCAGGGCCTTGCCCCAGCAGCCTGGAAAATGCTTGGAAAAAGCAGCAGTGCTTTCACAGAGAACATCAGGGCACTCATTTCTCCTGCTCCTTCCACCAGGGAAGTCAGCAAAGCTGCCAAGGGCAAATCACAGCAAAGAATTCTTCCTGAATCTCAGAGAGACTCAAGAGTCCAGTGAGGTATCACCAAAAGGGAGAGGAGCTGTGAGACATTCCAGCTGTGGTGGAGCAGGGAGCTTCCCTCCCCAGGCCATCCCATGAAGGTTCCCTCAGCTGCCCCTGCCAGACATGCCCTGAGAGTCAATGCCTGAAGGCAGGCCTGAAATAGTTTGAATTCTTTGTCCCAGCAAGGAGAAGCTCAGCAAATCCTGGAGATGCATTGCTTGAAATTCCAGACTGAGCTCCTTTTGGGAAACAGGATTGATCTCTGATAGCAAATTTGCTTGAGTTTTCTGGATTTTCTTTTGTAGCCTGAAGCCACATTTGCCTTAACTATTTCAGCACTTTTTCTCTGTGAGTTGTGTTCTTTTGTCATGAATTTTATTATCCATTTCCATCTGGTCATTTTGACTGACACAGGCACCAGGTGAACATTTCACACTAACTGGGAACATTCTTTGTTGGCCCCTGAACCATGCTGCTAAATCCTCCCAGCTAGAGAAAGAACAACTAAGACATCTGAGTCACATTCACAATAGCCAGAACAATCCCAGAGTCTCTTCCAGAAAACAAGGAATTGTGATAAACAAGGGAGAGGCTTCCCAGAAAGTCATTTCACAGTGAGCTCAGTCCATCCTGAGCCCAGGGAGCTGGAGCAGTTTGTGCCAGCCATCCTGAGGGAGAGTGAGCAGGGAGCTTTGCACATCTGAGCAGGGAGCTTTGCACATCTGAAGGCTTTCAGTGACATTTTTAGGACCAGAGTCCATTCTGAGCTCTGCTGTTATTCACCTACAGCTGTTTTGGCTTTATAGCTGTTTAATATAATCTGTGCTGAAAGGGAAAAAATGGAGATGAATTCATTAGTGATAACGCTCATTGTTTCCTTGCACAGTTTGTGTGGCAGAGCACACAGCTTAGTGCAGCCCCAAGACTTTGCCCATTGGAGGAGAGCTCCAGAGAGGAGCTTTCCCATGCCACAACACTGACCCCCTGCAGCACACAGGGGGTTTTGTTCTGCTCAAGCCAAGGTCAGCAGGCAGATTATCCTAAAACCTTTCCAAAAGCAAGCAGAATTAAATTGTGTAATGAAAGACAGTAGTTCAATTTCTTAGAGTCGATCAAAATAGCAGAACTCCTGGAGTGGATGGATTCCTGGTAATAAAGCAAAATCAGAGAGGCAGAAAGAAAAAGAGAGAATGGCACTTGAGCATGTAAAATAATCACAATCAATATTTATTTAGAAGGGGAAGGGAAGGGAAGGGAAGGGAAGGGAAGGGAAGGGAAGGGAAGGGAAGGGAAGGGGAAAGGGGATTACAGAAACCTTGGGGTGGTCACGATCTCCTTGCAGTCTGCAGCTTTCTCCTAAGGGGAAGGGCAGACACTGATCTCTTCTCTCTAGATCTGTGCCAGGGCAGGTTTAGGATGCATATCAGGAAAGGTTCTTCCCCCAGAGGGTGCTGGCACTGCCCAAGCTCCTTAGGGAATGGGAATGTTCCCAAGGCTGCCAGAGCTCCAGGAGAGTTTGGGCAGCACTCCATGGATGCCCAGGGGGGATTTTTGGGGTGTCTGTGCAGGGCCAGGAGCTGCACTGGATGATCCTTGTGGGTCCTTTCCAACTCAGGATATTCTGTGAATCTCTGAAAATTGCACCCAAGCTAATTGTACTTCCCTTGGAACCCCTAGGATACCCATATTAACCCCAAATTTTGGGGAATGAGTCTCTGATCAATAGTGAAAACATTAACCAGGGATAGGTATTTTAGAAATCTCCATGGAGATATTGTCATGGCAAATCAACAATGCCTAGTGTGTGACACACATTCATATTAATACCTCTAATTCATCCAAAATGCCCTTTTGCCATTCTTGCAGCATGCTAGAAAGAGCTGTCACATGTTGGATAGGATTCTAATTGCTAGCAGAATGCTCAGCTGTTGACAGACATGGCTTCCTGTTGGAAATAAATGTAAACCAGAATAGGAAAGCTGACCTGATCCAACTGAGGTCTTTTGGAGGTGAAAAATAGAACAATTACCGGATGCAGGTAGATAAAATTTTTCCCTGTGGAACAAAAATTCTGTGGGATGTGCTGATTTTGCAGAACTAAAACCTTTCCTGGGAATACATCAGTTCAGCTTAGCAGGGAAGAAAAAAAGATAAATTGAATAGTTTACATTTTTTATAATTCTTGTTATTATTAATCTTTGAAGAATTAGCAATGAAAAAAATGTCAGTGGTAAGACAAAATTTCTTATACATATTCAAGCAGTGTATAAAAATCAACACAAAATGGTTTGGTTGTGTAAAAAAATATTTTGCTTTGTTGTAAGCATCACAACTTTTTGTGGTTTTTTATTTTTCCTCTAAGCAATGTGTATTTTTTAAAGTTTTGGCTGTGTTTAAGCTTTCACCTTTTGAAGCATAGTCAAAATAGAATAGTCAATATAGAATAAATAGTCAATATAGAATAAATAGTCAATATAGAATATATAGTCAATATAAAATACATAGTCAATATAGAATATATGTCTATTGTCCTTTTATCTTGTGGGTGAATGGGGCAGAGAGAGCAGCACTGATGAATAAACTGAAAACACTTCCAGTTCCTGTTTCCTGGTGCTTTGGGCTGTTGGACAGTACATGAGACCTTGAGCATTTTTGTCTTTGTTGATTTTCCTGCCCCATGAAAGGCTGAAAATTTCCTGGCTGACCCAGATTGCTCATCTGATGGGGGCTGATGTTTCTCCTGGATGTAAAGCCCAGCTGGAGGGAGAGGAGCAGCAGAAGCAGCTCTCAGGAGAGCCCAGCAGCCCTGGTTTCCAGGAGCTGGGTGCTCAAACCAGAGGCCAGAAATAAACACCTGCTTAGGAAAAATGTCAAAATGTTTCTTCTTGGCTTTTAAGAAAACAAATTCTGAAGGCTGGAGAGAACATGCCCAAAATCAACATGACAAATAAATTAATAGCTCAATTACCCAGTTGCCTTACATGAACAAGGCACAACAAAGCTCTCCATGGCACATAATAAAATTAAAGCCCCTACCAGAATGGGATTTTATTTTGCATTCAGGCCCTCTTAAGAGAGGACTATATTGAGACCCCAAGAGGGGATTTTCTGTTAAACTGGAGCACACAAAGCAGGTTCCTCTGTTCCTTACCCTGGCATTGCCTTTGAGAGGTGCAGGAGGGCAAGCAGAGGAGTTGTAGCGCAGGCTCCAGCTCTTGTTCACGTCCTTTAGCAACCAAATTAAGTTGACAGCACCCTCAGACAGGTCAGAGCAGGTACAAGGACACTGCAGGGTCAGTGGGAATGGTGTGGAACAGAATAATGAAATTCAGGGGTCTCCAGATGAGCCTCAGTGATTGCCATAACCATAAATCACATAGCCCTGTCACTGCTGTGTCCTGCAGGAAAGAGACAGGCACTGGAATGATCAAAAAGGGGTTTTCCACAGCAAAATTCTCTTGTTCTGCGTCCTTTGAAAAGGACTGTAGGTATGGCATTATTTCTACCTTTGTAGAAATATTTTATCTTAAAAAGAGTCTTATTAAATAGTCTCCAGCTGGGATTGGCTTACAGAGGGGCGTTATCTGAGCACTCCAGAGGGCTCTGAAAATAGAAGAGGGAAAATGCTTCAATGAGAGAGAAAATATATGTCTGCTCATAAAGGTTAATGTGAAATGTCCCAGTGTGCTGGAGACACAGAGAATTGTGGCTATTGAATTCATTTTCTCACTAAAAATATTCCAGTCAATTCCAAATAGTCTCCTCTCCTCACCTGTGTTTCCAAAAGCCTTCTAAAGATTTTATCTTTGAAACCAACTTTCTTTTCATCTTCTGCTTTATCATCTTTGCTTTTGGGGTCAGTTTTTCTTTCTTAGTTTCTTTCTTTGTCAGGCTGCCTTGCATGGAACCACTGCTGTGTCTTCCACTGAAAACACTCATTGCTTGTGGAGGCATCTCCAAGTATGAACTAGCTCCTGAATGAGGAGTTCATTTTGAGGAACTGTGTTAAGAACTTTTATTTTCATGTGTTTTCAAGCTTGGGGATTCCTAACTGATCCCTGATCATACCAGTATCCAAAGAGATTATCACAAGCACCCAGAAAAAAGTTAAATGCTAATTTAGAGGCTCTGATTGTGTCCTCTGAGTTCAGCTGCCTCTCCCCACAGATCCATGTGTGAGCCAAAAGGAATAAAAGCTGGGCAGGAAGGTGATCCAGCCTGTGCCATCATGTCCAGGTGTACAGGAACTCTGGATGTCCTTCCCTTTATCACTGGGAAGTCAGCAAATACAGAAAATACTGATTTCTTTAAAGCCTTTCTCAGGCAGAGATTGATGACTGAAGAAAACAAAACCCATCATCACTCCACATTCTTCAGTTAACCTCAAAACCACTTCCTCATGTAGGATTCTGCTCCAGGAGCTGCATCAAAGAGGAGATTGCAGCTACAGAGCAATCCCACCCGTGGGGATGGCCCTTTGGCAGTGCTGAGCCTGAAGTTAATCTACAACTGTCACACAGAAGAGAGGGTGAAAAATGCAAGAACACTGCAGTGATGATGCTGCCAATGCCAGAGCAGCATACATCCATTTTAGGGATAATTTCTTCCCTTTTGGGGATGATTACTTCCCTTTTAGGGACCATTTCTTCCCTTGTAGGGATCATTCCTTCCCTTTCAGGGATCCTTTCTTCCTGAGCTCACCATCTTGTACATCCTGGCCTGGTGCCCTTGCAAACACCATTTCCACTGAATAGATCCCCACATTCTGCACTCACTGCTTGCAAGCCAGTTCAGGACCCCTGGCCTGTGCTCCAGATTAACCAGCTCAGAGCTTGGTTTTGGCCACAATATCAGGGGAGCTCCATGGCACTGCCATGGATCTTTGATGATCTGAGCTTTTATTAATGATGGTGACACCAAATGCACCTTCTGGTGTGGGGAGAGATGCAGGAAAGATAATGTTGTTTCTGAATCAAATTATCCTTCCTCTTTATACTTAATTAAGAACACAATTTGCTGGAGGCTGAAAAGCTTTGGCTTCAGTTTGCACAGACACATCATATGTGTCTGCCTGTCCAAATATTTTACCCTTACATTTTACAGCAATATCAGGGCCTATAAAAATGATGGCAAAAAGCCTATTGATTTCATCTGAACAGGAGCCAGCAGAAGCTGATTTTACCTGGACAGTGTTCTCTAACAGATGTAGCTCAGTAATAATTCATGTTCTTGGATCCAACATAAAGCTATGAATGCACAATAAAAAAAAAAATCACAGTTCTGAGTCTGTTACTTTCCTTTCTGTTTAATCAACAGGAACAGAGAGAAGGAGCAGATGACCTGTAATAAAAATTTTTTACCATTTCTTCTGCACTTCTTTGCTGAAATGAAATCATCTTTCACTCTGGAAGAGTGAGAGGGTAACCCAGCACCCTGTTACTATTTATGAGACATTTTCTTTGGTGATGCTTTCACCACACCACATTTGTAACTGCTGAAAAATAACCTGGACAGGAAAGCCTGGAGGAGTAAAAAGGTTGTTGTTCTGTAGGAAAGGAGAGTGAGGTACAATTTCAGAGCTTATCTCAGATGATGCCAGCAGAGGAGATGTGGCTGTAATTTCCTTGCATGAAGTAATTTGCAGAGGCACATTAATTAGTGTGTCCCTGTGAGTGTGTGAGGAGACAGACAGGAGCTCTCCAGTTCTGTCCTGGAAAATACCAGAGGTCCCTGGGAGAATCTGGGTACTCCCAAATCCCTCAGGAGGAGAATTTCAGGGTTCCATGGAGGTTTTTCCCAAATCCATCTCATGCCCCAATCAGCCTCACACATCAGGCTGCTGACTGGGAGCTCTCTGTCCCCTCAGTGTTCAGTGAACACAAATTGGGGATGTCTTTTCCTCTTTTCCCTTGGAACAGAGTGGAAGGGCAGATCTGCCTGTGGGTTCAAATCCTGAATTTCAGTATTTGATTTGTATGATTTGTCTGTCTATGATTTGTATTGGTCTGTCATGCTTAGAACATGAAAAGTGCTCTGTTTAATGAGAATGGACTCTCTTTCCATTCCAGCTCCCAAAGCCCTCATTCCATCTAGACCCCATTTCCTTCACAAAGAACCTTTCAAAAGCAAAGAATTTCAAAAATCACTGCTATGAGTGGTTCAAGAATCTACACAGTAAAGAAGTCCCAAAATGATCTGTCCTCATTGCAGATTTTTTGTTGGCTTGAATTTCTTGCTCCAGAAATGGGTCAATATTCACACACATACAAAAAGATCTTTTGTTTTCCCAAGTATGTGTGAATTTTGTGGAATTCTTTTAGGGTACAGAAAAGCATATCTTTATTTTCAACATCTAACATGCCAGAACCAGTTGCTTTGAAAACATCCTCTCCTCTAATGTGGTTTTCATTAGGAGAATGCACTCCCAAACTGAAATCAGTGCCAGTTTTCAGAAAGCAATCCAATGTGTTCTTGCCTTGACGTCTGTTGGTATAAATAATGTAGTAAAATGGGAATTTGGAAGAATTATTTGTGTCTGTTTGAGAAGATTTGTAACTGGGTGGTGATTCTGACAACCTGCTGGTACAGGCAGAGCTGCACTCTGTTCAGATATTGAAGCCAGCAAAAAGGAACACTGCGATTATTGCTGGATCACTCTTGCAGCTCAGATTTACAAGTTGCAAGCAAATAAAAAGTGACAGACTGGCATGGGAGTGTCACCAGGAGCAACCTTGGGAGCAGTTAAGCCTGGAAAGGAAGTTTGCAGTGAAAGCTCTGTTGTTGCTTGTTGGGATTTACATTTCCAATCAAAAATCCAGGAGGATTTTGGCCTGTGTGGGGTGAAAGCAGAATGGGGGCTTACTCCACTAAGCAGATTTTAAACTCACAAAAAATATCCTTGTGGAATGGAAAGCTGAGAGCTATGCACTGATATTAGGGATAGTTGCATTACCAGGGCAATATTCAATTGGCAGTTGCCCTAACTGGACCCTTCTGAGCTGAGTTTGACATTTATTCATTATCATTTTGCACAGGATTTGCCATGCAGAGTAACCAGTGAGCACCTGCTGTGCTGCCCAGGGGATGGGTAAGTAACTCTCATTCTTTCTGCAGAGATCAACTTGCTGGGAGCACTTTAAAGCCATGAATGGAAAAGTCAGAAAATTTAGCAAGCATTTCACTGTTTTTACTTCAGTTTTTGAGCACTGTGCCCTCCTGCCTTGTGTGAAGTGTCCTAGTTGTGTATGGAGCAGGAGTGCAGCAAGAACCCCTCACCAGCTCTACAGACCCTGGAGTGGCTGCTCTGGTTTGTGCCTCTGTTTAGTGAAGGATTTGTTATTTCTTGCTGTTTATCCTGTTCAGAGACTTTCAATCTCCATTCCTGTGCTGAGAGAAACACTCAGTGATGTGCAGGCAGGTTCTGAGCTGTTTGTCTGGGCTGCCAGGAGGGCAGAGCTGACCAGTTCCATATCTTGTTTTAATCTGTCACAGCTCTTTCCCAGCACATCTTGCAGATTCTTTTCTACATTTTGGTCCAACGTGCACTAAAATCAAACTTTCTTGGTTTCTTGCCTGGTTTACATTTAAGGGGATGAGCTTGTGCTGGTTTATTTTATTACAACATCAGTTCTAAAATACTTTTTCCACTGGAAGACTCCAGCTTTTCTGGCTGTGCTGAAAGTAGCATTTGGTATAAGCCATAAACCCTGCTGCAAACAACTTAATCTATTCAAAATGAGGCTGGAAAGGAAAAAGAGCACTACAGCAAACAAAGGCTTGTGTATCCTTGTCTAAGGCTGAGAATCCCATGGCTCTGAGAGATGAGTTTTGCCCTTGGAGCCCTCTAACAATTTAAGACATTTTTATTCCAGCTCTTTGCCCAGTCTGGAGCAGAGCTACCTCACTTTTGCCTTGCTACTGAAAATGCATCTGAACTCTGTGAAAATACACTTTGAATCATCTCTTGTGTTATTGTACCTGAGACAGGGAAGATGCTTGAAGTTCATAAGGGAGCTGAGATCAAATCTAATCATCTGTGCACTGCAGACAATTGTATTTCCCATTTGCTAAATCCAATTGTTGGTGTTTCGTTCAAGCATCTACTGAAGGGAGTTCTTGCTTTGCCTTGCAGTGAAAAGATGAATCAGTCTATTGTTTTATTTCTTACAGAGGTTAATCACCTTTTTTTATAAAATGCTTGTGTCTACTTTGATGTTTTAATCAATCTGTCTTCAGCCTTTTGCCACTGGTTCTTGCTCTGTCCTGCTGTGCTGCAAGACACCAGTTCAGCCCCCAGTAAAATTCATCTTCTCTCCTCACCCCTAGCCTGGGTCCCAATTACAGCCTGGTGTCCCACCCCAGCAGGTTTAATTGGGTAAAATTGTAAGTTGAATCTCCTCTATGTCCCAGGTCAGTGATGCTCAGAATATTCCACCCCATTCACTGCAATTAAATCAGCAGCCAGGGCAAAAAGTGCTCAATTTATGCCTGACTCCTCTGTGCACCCTGTGATAATCCTCAGCTAAACTGATCATGAGATTGTGCTGCTTAAAGCCAGTGTTTATCTTTCCAAGCACTTAAGGCATTAAGTGTCAGTATGAGAGGAAAATGAAACATTGGCAGAGAGTTTTTAGAAACAAATATCAACTGGAATATTAAGAGGCTTGATGCAAGGAGCAGATTTATGGTTTCATCTGACAGGTTTGAGCTCTTAAATAAGGGAGATAAAGATAATAAATGTTGTAGCATATTTGATTTACAGCTCTGATGTGAGATAAGTTGGCTGCTCTGTACAGATCACAACTGAGATTCCATAGCTGTATCCACATTAACAAATATAATATTCTCACATTAAGTGAGAACCCAGAAGTGGGATTGTCCAGAAACTTTGTGTTTTAGAAGGAAGATACAGCCAGATGCAAGATGCTTCCTGGAAAACAGTTTAAAAGAGGAGGAAAGGGCTGATTTCTGACTTAAAAACCAGTTTTGTGATTCAGCCCAAAAAGTTTTTCATCAACCCTGTCATTCCAACTGAACTAAGAGTGTTAGGGGAAAAAAAGGCAAATAATTCTCAAACAGAATATGGTATCTGGTGGCAGCCAGCACATGGATTTGGAAAACAGCTGCTGGTCTGGGTAGTGCAGGGAATATTGACACATAGATATGGGCACTGCAAAATAGACACGAGTCACTTTGCATCTAGAAAAGAGAACAGTGCTTCTCTTACTCTTACCAGGTGTTTCTAATAGCCCACAGAATAATTTGTGACTTTGTAATAAGAATCTGTTTTAGGACCAAGAGTTATGGTTCTTGTCTGAAAAAATACTGGGAATTTTTGCATAAAACTTTAGGGACTTTTGCAGGATTGTGGGTCTCAAGAATTGTAACAGCTTTTAGTTTTATCTTGGTTTGGAACTCAGCAAAATTGAAACACTGACATTTGAGGTTAAATACACTTCTGGTGCTCTTTGTTATGGTAACACCCCCTTCACTGCTGCATTCAAGAAGAGAGCTGAAAATTCACACTTTGCCACAGCACACTTTAAATCTTGTCTGAGCCCCGTATTCTGTAGCCAGATTTCATTGAACTTTCCTCACATGGAACTTTTCTTGGCTCGTAGTAACCCAGAAATCCCGGTGAGGAGTTCACACCTTTGCTCGGGGCTGATCTCACCACAGCTCCTTTGCTCTCACAGTCTCACCCTGCTGAGGACACCCCTGAGAGCTCCTGGAGTCCTGATTTTGGCAAAACACTTCTTCCCACGAAAACCGACATCATTCTTCAGTGGGACAAGATTCAACTCTTATTATTTCTAAATCATGTCACTAATCTACGTATTGGAGCCTTGCCCTGGTGTAATAAAACCAAGTTTAAATTGCTGAAGGGCTCAGCTGCTGCCTCCAACAGCTGCCTGGCTGTAATTTGCCAATAGGATGTATTACATCCTGATTACAGTTTCTTTTGAGTGATAGGCCAAAATTACAAGGCTGAAATGTGGCTAATCATGATAAAGGAGATAAGTCTATTCATCTCCTGCCTGCATTTAATATTTGCACAGCAGATGCTGTTTGTTCCCTTCAGCTTCATTTCCACAGAAATTTGCTCTCATTCTGAAGAAGTCGTAAGGTTGATGAAAAACTTTATTGGACATTTTGATGGTGAAGAGAGGGAGGAAGGTGGAATATCTTGGAAGGTTTCTCTTTGTTTCCCAGCCCAGATAAACTTACACAAATCAACCAGCCCTTGAAAGAAAAGCAAAGTGATCGACTCCAGGCCAGAAACAATTTTTTCACTGAAAGAATTGTCAGGCATTGGAAGTGGTGGAGTCACCATGCCTGGAATTGTTCAATAAACAACTGGAGATGGCTCTCAGTGCTCTGGTTTAGGTGACATGGTATTGTTGGGCCAAAGGTTGGACCTGATGATCTTGGAAGTCTTTTCCAACCTTAATGATTCTGTGATTCCAATCTTCCTAAAACACTCTGGGAACTCCTGATGAGCAGTGTTGCAGCAAAAATAGGCATTATTAATTCCTTCTTTGTCTCCACCACTGTGGGTGAAAATACAACTCACAGCAGAGTCCCTGATGCATCAGATCAGAGCAGCCACTCACAGACACTCAGCTCCCCTGGGGTCTCAGAACAGAGACAAATTCCAATTTATTTTGTGTTCTTGTGATATGCCAAGCATGAGACCCCAAACACAGCACATATAATTGATCTCAAGCTTTTGCTCTTCACATCCCAGCCTTTCAGCTGCTCCATTTTTGCCAGTTGTTCCTTGCATTATTAACTGTAAGCACAGAAGGAGAATGCCTGCAAATGCTGTGGGGTAAATATTTTCCAGCCAAGTGGGGGCAGAACCCAGAGATATGTTTTAGGCTGCAGGACAGATTGTGAGTTAGGCCAGGCTTGTGCAGCCCCTGGACCAGCTGAGCTGCTCCTCCCACCAATGGAAGGGTTTGACACAACACCAGTTAAGTCACTCTCCTGAGGGAAATGAAAACCATTCCTACACTAAAATATAATCAACATTCTAGAAACAAAGCCATTTAATGGCTAATTCAGATTACTCCTCAGGAATGAGAAGAGAAAATGAAACATTTAATTCTGGAAGCACATTTTGCCCCAAACTCTCCCAGGCATCCCCCTGGGATGTGCATTCATCAGCTTGGGCTGGGTGTGTTTCCAGGCCGTTCTTTGTGACCAAGACAATCTCCTGTTTGACTGAGGCTTTGACAGGCAGGGACTCGATTGACCTGGCTGTTGCAGTGCTGCCAGAGGGACAGGACTGTACAAACAAGAGCTCCCTGGTGGTTTGCAGCACTGACCCAGTGAGGCCAGGGGCACAGCAGCAGCAATGCTCCCGTGCATCTCACCCCACATTTTCCCCACAGAGTTCTTCAAACATCACCAGGGTGGTATCCCTACACAGCCTGCCCTAAAAGATGAAATTGAAGTTGGAAAAAACCCAACCCCACTGGTTCTCTGCTATTACTCTCATTCATTAGGCTACTTTTTTTTTTTTCCCCACAAGGATTTATCCTCATATTACAAATCAGTAATTCCTTCTCATTTTTCTCATGCGTTACCATGCAGTGCCTGCAAACTTGATATTCCTGTGCTCAGCATCAGAGTCCATGTGCCTGTACACCACAGAGGTTATTCAAAGAGGGAGTATGGGATTTTCCATGTTCTAAGGACTGGATTAAGGATAGCAAAGCAACCAAAGCCAGGGTGATGCCTCCTCTGCCTCCATCCCCGGACCCAGCTTGCCAAAGGCAACACAAGTGCTCCATTTGTCTTGCTGAGATGCCTTTGAAGGCTGAAAAAGCTAATTTGCCTCTGCTGAGCTCTTTCTTGAGCCCCCACCACAGCTGGTGCTGATGAATTTCTTGTGATGGTGCTGCCAGGCTCCAAAACCAGGCAGAGATTTGTGCCACAGGGTGTCAAATTCAAGTTTATCGTGGTCACTGAACCAGCCAAGGCAAAGCCTCAGAGCATCACAAGCTCTCTGCAAAGCCCCTTCCCATTAGTTATGCCTGTCCCTGCTGTCAGTCCTGTAAAAAACAACCATTTTCCTTCTTTCAGGGCAAGGTTTAGGAAGTCCTGTCCAGAACTGTAATGCCCCATGTAACCCTGTGCAGGAAACTGCAAAACTTGCCTGAAAGTGTTGTTCGTGTTCCCAGATCTATTCCTGACCTCTCTCCATTTATTTTCTGTGGCTGTGAAATTCTCTTTGACCTAATTACAATTCCCACTTGGTGTTTTGGCACTGGAAATGGAGAAGCAGAGCTGCTGAACAAAAAAGTGTGTCAGGTGCACTGTGGTCACCTCTGCCTCTCAGAGCAGAGAGGAGCAGACAAGGGCTGCAGGCACGGGGATCATTTTACATCTAAGCCAGTGTTTAATTCTCCTAATAGCCCCAAGATTGCAGGAGCTCAAAGCTTCCCACCAAGGATTAAGAAACCTCCTAAATACGGGTTTGTTGCAGGGATGGTAAAAGAACAACAGAGTCTCTGAGAACTGTTCTTGAAAAACATTTATTCTGTCATGGATTTACAGCTCTGACTCCCAAGCCCCACAGCCTCTCCCAACAGTCATTCTGGGGATGTTACCTTGGATAGAAAAACAAAAGCCATACAAAGGAGCCCTCCCAAACAAACAGTTTGGTACCAAAGTGAGCCCAGGTTCTCTCTGGGCCTCTGCTGTTGGATATTTAACCCCAGCTGGGATGGAGCTGCCCTGCCCCATCCCTTGCTCCCAGCTGGAGGATGTTCCTGCCAAAGGCCCCAAAGAACTGAAGATGTTGTGTTTAACTGCAGAATAACCAGGAGGGACAGGGGTAGGGAAGGATTCAGCAGCTGTTGTTTTTTTCAGACATCATTGAAAAAGGACATCTATGCATTTCAGTTTCACCTCCTGAGCCCCAGCATTAGCAAAGTCAGATACAAACCCAGAGACCAACGTACACAAAATAGTGACCAAGATCCAGACATTTCTAAGCCCCTCAGTTTACTGTGCTGTGACACCTCCAAAAAGCAACAAAACCCACTTTGGATTGTGGTGGATCTTATTTTTAAGAGGGAGGGACAGAGATGCAGCACAGAGCATAGCAACTGTCAAGCAATGTTTAAGGCAAATTTATTCCCATTTATCAGGAGACAAAGAAATGGTTTTGTTTGTTGGCTTTGTTGTTGAAGCTCTTAGATAACATCTCAGCTGGACATTTCTGCTTAGATGATTTAATCAAAGTTTGAGGGAAGTCATCTCAAGCTGATCTGAGCCTAGAACAGCAAATAATGTTATTCCCAAGAATATCAGTTGCAACAATTTTTTCAAAAATTAAAATAATTGATGTTCAGAACTCCCCCAAAACTTTCTTCCCTCAGAGACCAGGTTGAGCCCAAGTAAAACACACAGACATGAAGAAGGACACAGTGGCAAGCCTCTACAAACACAGGGCTGGATAGGACCAAAGCAGAGCCAAACCTAAATTCCACAGGTGTGAAACAGAGTTATGAGTAAAAAAAGGGGGAAAAAAGAAAAACAGAGCCCCAGAGAGGAATGTTTCAGGAGAGAGAATGGAAAATAAAAGTCCTCTGAATGCAAAAAAGGGAGTTCTTAGGTGCAGCCACAGAAAGCTGGGGAGTTCAGTTGCCTCATCTCTCAGGTGTGTTAGTTTGTTGTGCCTTTGCCCTCCCTTGGAGATGCAGGTGATGGTGCCAGGAGGTTCCTGCCTTTACTCAGTCTGTGCATCATAATTAGCCCCCCCTGCTTTCTTCAGCTCGTTCTTGATGTAATCCTCATCCAGCTCTTTGTGGTCACTGATCACAAATTCTTTGGCAAAGTTCTGCAAGAGATAAAGAAAAAAGCCTGTTAACAAAGGGGGGTATTTTTAATTAGCTGAATGAAGATGGGTTATCCAGCTTCCCTGGGTGTCTGAGCTGCACACCCTGATCTCCTGTGGCTGGGATGATAAACAGAAAGCTGTGGATCAGACAGAGGGCTGGTGAAGGCAAAACCCAACACTTACCCTGGAAAAATGTTATGTTTCCACTTCCACAGCCACTGGCTGCAGACCCAGTGCAGGGGAGCAGCAGCTCTTCCTGGAGATGCACAGGCCAGGTTAGGTCCAGTTCCCTAAGCAGTATGTGAACTGAAACCCTCAAAATTATCGACCTCTTGACCACCACTGACCCTCAGCATAATCTTGGCCAAGTCACTAATCCTCTCTGTGCCCTTTTTAGGGCCCCTTCTCCTAAAAAAAGAACAGCACCACACCAGAGTCCACTGCAGTGTCACACCTGTGAAGGACTGAGCAGCACAGGGACGCTCCCAGGAGCAAACACAGCTCCCTTGGTGGAGTTAGTGCCTCCTCCCCTCATCTCCACACCGTGGCCAAAGCCAGACAGGCTGTGCACAGGCTCTGCCCTGTGCTTTGTGTCCCAGGTGAGCTCCTGGATGGATGCACTTGTGTGCTGCAGGGCAGCTTCCTCCCTCTGGAGAGCTCTGCAGCTCCTGCAGCTGGGCAAGCCCCAGGCAGTGCTGGGATGTGAGGTGGGGTCACAGAAAACCTTGCTGGGAGCAGAATGGGATCCAGGGTGCCTTTAGGGCTCCTCTCAGAGCAGAGGCAGCTCAGGGATTTTTTTTTTCCCTTGCTGGGGGCTGTCCTTCCTGCCTCCCAGCAGGGCTGGCATGGCATCCATGTGTGTGCACAGCCATTCAGCAAACAGCCTGTTTGCTGCTTGCTTTAGCATTTTCTTCCCCTTCCTAACCACAACTGAGAACACTGCATGAGTCTCCCTTCCCCCACCCCACAGACATGACAAACACAAGCATCCACTGCACTCCACCAAAAATATGAATTAAAATCCCAACAGCTTTGCTGTGACATCTCAGGGAATCTGCAATGCCCCAGTCCCTGGGCAGTGAGTTCCCCAAAAGGTGATGGAGAAGGAGGGAATGCTTTGGGAGGGCAGCAGGAATCTTGTGTGGGTCTCCCTGGCACTGGCACAGCCCTGGCATAACGGGAAGGGGGGCTCCTAATTGCTTTCAGCCTCTAAGCCATGGGAGAGCTCTTTATTTGGCAGCATCCCAAGGGTCTCAGTTTGGGATCAGAGTCAGATAAAGGAGGGGGTGGAGGAGGATGCAGCTTGAAAGAGCCTCAGCACCTCTTTCATGCGGTGGGAGAGATGGAGAGGAGAGAGAAACAGCTCCCTCCTCCCCCCTCTGGGCTGTGGCTGATCCTGTTTCACACTGCAGGAAATCCTCGGAGCAGCTCGGGAGCCTCGGCTGCTCTGCTCTGCCTGAGGGGCAGCCACAGAGGGCTCAGCAATAACAGCCCTGCCTGCAGTGCCCGGGTTTCCCGGCCATGTGGACAGCACAGGCACTCATCCACAGCTTGGCAGAGTGCAGGGAGAATGGGAAAGACATTGCTTTTTCGAGAAAAACAAATCCTTTTTTTTTTTTTTTTTTTAAGATAGAAATAAAGAGGCAAACTGCCCAAACCATCAGATTTAGTCATGCTCACGAGTGTCCTACTTCCAGGTCTCCAGGGTGACATCTCTGCAAAGCTCAGCCCTTGCTAAGACCCACCCCAGGATTTGCAGCTGTTTGATGCTCCTATGTGAGTTTTGAGCTGAGCCTTTTCAATTCCTTTTCTATGGTACCTGGTTTAACAAATTCTCCTCACCTTGGGAGCAGATTATCCAAGACTACATGATTTCAGGATGAGTCTTTGCCCTGCTTTAGTGAGAACAGAGGCAGGTCCATAAAACCATTTCTGAGAGGGATTCCATGAAAAGTTTATTTTATAAGTGTGGGGAAGGTTTTCTTCAATGCAAAAGTGTATTTTATAATGAAAAGTGTATTTTATGAGTGTGGGGAGGGTTTTCTTCAATGCCCACTCTGCAGAATCCAGCTGATTCTGAAATTGAAACTGCAAGTGCACTCATGCCCAAACAGAGGAGAATTCATTACATGTGCCACAAAATAAATATAATTACTCTGATGCCTTCTCAAGGAGACACTCATCCAGATGACTCCTGGGTGATGATCTATGGGCATCAGCCACCATTTCACATCAGCACCACCAAGACACCTTGCAAGGGATGAACAGTGCCCCCCTAGCAGTGGCCAGATGGGTTCTGCTCCCAGCCACTCTTAAATATCCTCTTAGCTGACTGGGCCACCTCTTGTGCCAGATTTGTACCCTCAGAGTGCAATCTGGGTCACTGCTATTAATAACTCTGCTTTATTCCATTCTCTCAGGGTGCTCCTTGGTTCCTCACACCAGCTCTGACCCACCACGGTGTCTCCTCAAGCCTGGCCCCAAGGAGGGAAGATGCTTTTGGTGAGTTTGGTGCCTGGAATTTGTGATTTTAACATCCTGCTTGACCTTCTCCAACCACAGCCTCCCTCATCACCCTGAATTTACTGTCTGAGCTCTCTGGGGCTGAGCTTTAGTTCAGGCTGCAAATCCTAAGGCACAGTGCATAACTCTGATGCTTGGGCCCTTGATTTGCTGACATGTGTCTTCATCTTACATCCTCCACTTCCTTTTCCCTTCTCCTCCCCCCAAGCCCAGGCTTTCTACAACCACAGCAAGCCCTGCCAGTGAATTCTAGCCTTTGTCTTCACCCCAGTCAGCAGCAGCCTCCAGATAACAAAAATACAATGATGCCATTTATCTTTATCACTCTCACAACACAACAGTGGCCACAGCCTCTTTGCTTTGCCTCTCAAATCAGTGAACAGCACACAGGAATACTGAGGTTCACTCCTGGTTCTCCACTGCTCCTCTCTGGCTCCAGCTCCTCTTGGTGCCTGAGGGCCACAATTTTGGAATGCCATCCCCTGTGCCAAGCACACCAGGCACAGACTGAGAGGGCTCCAACCATGCAGGAGCAAAGAAGGAGCCTGCACCCTCCCTGGGAGGAATGAAATTTGTGCAGAAAGTGCAACCCTTCTCTTCCAGCCAACTTAAAGGGGGGAAAAAGGGTGGAGTAGATTTTCTTCCTCTCTTCCAAGCCCTGAATGTTTAGCATATGGGCCATAAAATTTCCTTAAATTGCCCAAGGGAAAATCCATGTGGTGCAGATATTGTACCAGACTAGGTCTGCAGAGGCCCTTATAAATCCCAGCCTGGGAAGCTGAAGCCAGGAGTAAAATCCTTGCATAGGCCACAGACACTTCCCAGCAGCTACAGATGGTGCCAGGTAGCTGAGCAGCTTCTTGCCATTTTTTATTGATTTTATTTTGACTGGGGCTTCCAGCAGCTTCTGCTGATGTTCAGAACTCTCAGTTCTACTGTGCTTAATGTCACCACTCCCATGCACTGGCCACCTCATGCTCAGTGCAGAGGAGGTGACATCTCCCACATTTCTTTTCCAGCATGGTCTGAGCCCCAGCCCTACAGCAAACCTGCTCCTGCACTCAGCTGTCAGACTCCAAGCTCAGCAAAAACCCTGTCTTCAAATCCACTCCTTGCCAATTTTACATGGACCAGTTCCAGACTCTGAGAGAAGCCAGTCCAAACCTCTGGCAAACACTTGTCTCAGCAATGGGAGCTGCATTTCAGCTGCTCTGCAAATTCTCCCTGCTGTGCTTCATCCCACTGGAAGAGTCACAAGTCTGTGTGTCAGACACAGGGAGATGAGAAGCTGCTGATTTTGACCCTCTTCTCTAGACTTGGAGTTCCTGTAAATCCATATCCATTGGGTATGGTCATTACAGTAAACCAGAACAGGAAAAACAACCAAGAAGGAGAATTTAGTTTGTCTTCCCAGCAGGATCTCACTCACCCTCATGAGTAACTCTCAAAGCCACTGTGACATAGCTGTTCCCTATGAGTTTCATTTCCTGCCTCTAACAAAGCTACTGAACCTTCTGCTTAAATTCAGCTATTTCATCTTCTGGCCAGGACTCTGTACTGATATGAGAAAACCAAAGCACATACAGGGAATCCTGTGTGATCCCAAGATCAGGGACAGGGACCCCATCAGTGGCTGCTCCCTCATGAGGACACATCATCAGTGCAGTGAGAAATCCAGAGGAAAAGGGAAAGGTGAGCAAAAAATATATTTGAGTGTGAGCTGCAAAATAGGAACTCAGTAGAGCTGTTGACATCATGAAAGCCAAATGAATTCCTCACCAAAAATAATGATGAATAAAATGCCTTGAATATTTGCTCACAGAAACAGAGCTGTTTTACCCTGAATATGAATTAGAGAAATAACAGAGCACATGACTTTGTGGGGGAAGGAGTGCTGATGAAAACAGAGTCAAAATCCATGGAAAATCTGACAAATTGGCAAAGATTGGGCAGTTCCTTTGCTGGGAAAGTCCTGTAGGACATAAATTCAGCCCTGCCAGGAAAAAGACCCCAGTGCTGCCTAAAGAAGAGCTAAAATCTCCTGGTAGGAAATGCAGTCATGAAGGGACAGAGCTCACAGAGAGGAAGGAGCACTCAGAGGGAAACCAAGTCCTGGCTCCATTTCTTTGGTGTTTGCATCAGAACCACCCCACTGCAGCACCAGGTGCCACTCCCAGTGCCACAGCCCCTGTGCCTGGGCTGGTCCTTGCTGTGGGGTCTGGTGACCAAAGTGCAGCTGGCAGGGGACACCAGTGCTGTGGGGTGGCTCTCTGAACACACCTGCCAGGTCACCCTGGCCACAAGGTGACACATGGCTGCTGCTGCTGCTGCCAAACAGACGCAGAAGTCACTGCTCCATGAAGTTCCCAGTTGTTCAGATTGTTCTAGGGGCAGGTTTAGACTCTACCCCAGAAATTATCTCCCAAACATCTTAAGCAGCCACCTGCAATGGGAAATTCTGTGCCATTCTTCCCCCATTGGATCTGTCCTTGGCATGGAGAGAGGAGCCCATGGGTAGGAGGTGGGATGGTGCATCTCCCTGTCTCCATTTCACAGCAGTCTCACACAGTAGGACTTAGCTAGACCCATTTATACAGATAAATGCTTGTTCCCCATCCTGGCCTTACTCCTAATCTGCTCCCAGCTGAACTGCTTGGACCAGGCTGCAGGCTGGAGCCAACATTTCCTGCTGAGTTAAGGAGGAAAGGATGGAAAAATAAATGGCTGTGGGGGAAAAAATAGCTCCTGATAGTTCCTTAAATGGATTTTTGTACAATCCAAAAGAAATACAATAAACTCAAAACCCATTTTTCAACAACATTAAAGAGCTAATGAGCATAGGTCCAAGTAGGGCCAGAAGATCTGGCTCTCATCTAGCACAGATCAGAGGAACTACAGCTATTTGTAGCAGATGAGATCCATCCCTGTCATTTTACAGTTATTACAGCTAAAAATCAATTGTCCTTTCTTCCTGAGAGGTTTTCTGGCAACCTCCTGCACTCACTATCAGCACTCCAGAGCCACCTCCCCATGGATTTCACAGCACCTGCTCCTCCTTCCAAGGGAGGAACAGAAAAGCCAGGGCAGCCCAGTTCCTCCCTCTGCTCTGTAATGGTTCATCCTTTTGTTCACAGCCCATAATCCCCTCCTCACCAGTTCATGTCCCTGTGTTTTCCTGATGGCAGGTGCTTCTGGGAGCCCAGTAACCATCCCTGGTGGGATCCTCTTTGTCCCAGGGCTGGGCTGTGCTGGCAGGAGGTACCTGAGCTGACTGGCTTTCCCTTGGTCTCACAGGAACAGCAACATTTATTGGTGTTTGCTGAGCCCTGAGCAGAGCTCAGCCCAGCTCATCAGTACAGCATAGGATGTAAAGCAGGAATCTCCTCACACTTGGGTCTTAAATAAAGACCCACAGGTGCTTTGGCAAATAGTACAAGACTGTGAGAGCCCTTCAGGTTTTGCTGAGGGCTTCTCAGAGTGAAGAGTGCACTTCTGGAATCCCAGGCTGTCCCTTGTGCAGATCAAAGCTGTACAAAATCCTCTTTGTGCCACCCTTCCACAGGGTGAGTGCACCTGTGGGCCAACTTCCCCTGCACCCATTCAGGGTTTGCAGACCAAAAACCTCCCACCTTAGGGTACTGCTTATTCCAAATGATGAACCAACACTGGCTCAGATTTGGAGTTTATCATTACAGAAATAATAAAAAAGAAGTGTGTTTTTCTGTGTATAACTCACATAATAGTGTATTTTTCTGTGTATAACTCACATCTCAAATAATCTCTGTAAAAAACAGAACACTGAGAATGTACCTGAAGGTCAGGGGAGCTGCTAAGAGTGAAATAGCTCTGGGATAAACTCCCTCCATTAAATTTCAGCTGGACTTTCTTGTCCTTATTCTGACAGATTACCTGCAAGGTCACAGGCATAAAAAGAAGAAAATGGTTCTGCTTTATCTCAGTGCACTCAGAGGGATTCAGCTGCATATCAAGAACTATTCAAAATACTTGTCAAGATAATTTCTTCTGGACAGGAGGTCACAGTTGCTGTGACATTCAGAAATGCTTTGCAAGCATTTATAGACAAGGTTGCTCAGTAAAAGTGTATCAAGCACCAGTTGTATTGTTTTTATATTTTAGTACAGACTAATTGGAATATGAAAGCTTTTAAGTAACTGCTAAGAATGGTTAATGCTCCACCAGATTATTAACTTGCACAGACTACTAATCAAAGATGAAACAAGTGAAATTGCAAATTATATGTAACAGACCTAGGGACAGATCTGAGCACAGTGCTCAGGAATGCTATTCAACTCAACAAGAATACATTGTCTAAACAGATTTTAAAGAAAATCTTGGCCTTAGTGACTCATATAAGAGTCATTCATTAGTACTCTATAATTTCATCTTCAGCTACAATTACGCAGTTTCAGCTGCTTCTCATGAGCAGAAACTTGCTTTCCTGTCTCTCAGGTGCCATTCTGGAAGTTTCTTTGGAGAACAGGCCCCCTCTGAGTCGTCATTCTGAAACATTCAGCACCAGAGTTTATCCTCTGGAAGGACAGGAATGTATTATCTTCATTCTTCTTATCTAAATGCAATCTTCTGTATCATATAAACTACCAAAGAGTCGAGGGGGCTTCATTCTCACCCTTCCAGTGTCCTGTTGGGAGGTTCCTTTACACTGGCAAGAGCTCAGTTATGGAGGGAGATTAATTTAATCATCAGCCCGTTCTCCAAGAGCATAAACAAAACCATTTCTCATGCTCTGGTGAGCTGGTTCTATGTTTCATTGGAAGAGCTAATCTCACTTTAAATACTCCTCTAGAAAAAACATTCCAAACATCAGCATCCTCTCCATCACAGCCAGGTCTCAGCTGTGCCTCCCACAGTCACTTCTCTCCTGGCTGTTGTTTGTTCTCACTTGGACTGAGCACATTTCTCTTTCCCCTGCTACGCCCAAGGCCAAACAAAGCCTGTTCACATCTAGTTAGCCATTAAGAGCTGTTAGTTAATTGGTGCCACAGGGACTTCAGACTTTGGGTGATTAGCTCCACAAATCCACCGTGCAAAGGCAAAAGGCCTCTGGAGAAGTTTAAACAAGGGTGTGGGTTTTCCTGTTTAATTTTACCTGCTTAGCTGAATACTGCTGATGATCATTCAATATCATTTCCATGTCAAGGAAGGGGATGGGACACATCTCAGTGGTGACAAGGAGGGGAGTGCAGAAATTCCCTCCTCATGAAATAGCTAAGGTAGCCTTAAGCTCAAAAGATGCTTCTTTATGCCTGAGTGCTCAAAGGACAGATGTTAAGCCTTCCTAGGAGGAAGACAGGCAATAGGAAACTGTCTTCTTTTTAAAGGATTAACTCCTAAGTTGGAGGATGAGCCAACCCTTCTCTCTCTCTCCCTCCTGCTGCTGTTGGTACAGAGAACAGCGATGGGAGCTGGTGGTTAGGAGCATAAGGAAGAGGTTACCTGTACTACTTCCTTGACCAGAGTCTTGTCAGTCCCAGTTTTGGCTCTCTGCAGGCCACTGACATCCTCTCCAATCCAGGTGATGAGGGCAAACTTGACTCTCTTGCTCATGGCATCGCCGGTGGTGAATCGGACAAAGCCGAACAATCGCACATCATCTGCGGGGGCAAAAAAGGGACAAAGGGATTAAAACCAGCAACAAAGGGATTAAAACCTGCCTTCCCCTCTGCAGGGTGAGCCTACAGCTCTCAAACACCAAGGCAAGGCACTGATCCTGTGTTCAGTGCCAGCATTTGGGAATCAGGGGGCAGGACAGGGCTCTGCTCACATGCCCTGTGCTTGCAAGGTATGCTTTGCCCGTGTGGGCTCTGCCCCTTCTGGGTTCTCTGAGTTCCTGGGAGGAAACTGGCTGTGCTGGACACCCCACACCACAGTGGAAAAGGCTAAAATACAGTCAGCAGGCAGGTCAAGAGCACAGGGCTAACCCTGGTTACACATTCAGCCAAATGATTCATCAGCAGGTCTGGTGAAGAAGGGAAGGCAGTGATATCCTCATGTCTCTTTCTTACAGAAAAGGGATTAGGGTCACATTTTATAACATTGCCAGAAATTGGCCATTGTGCAAGTCTGATCTCTCTCCCTCCTTCCATTTCTGGCTCACTTGTAGTATGAGTTTACAAGAAGGAGAGGAGAGGAAGGAGGAAAAGAAAAATCTGCAATGACTTGCCCAGGTGTGTTTTTCTACTCCTTCCAAAGCCCTGGAGGGAAAAGTCCTGGACTTTAGAGCTGTGCTGATCCTTGTTTCACAGCTGGCTTGTGCTACATCACACCAGACTAATTTAGCCTGGCCATATGTGTGACAACCTTGCAGACTCTTATCTCAGAGAGCTCCTTCCTCCATCTCCTGTGACTCATGGAGCAGTTGGAAGCTTCCTGATCAAGAGCAAACACCATCCCCCTGCATCCCCAGGCTCCAAGGAATGCTGGAACCTTCCACCAGGAGGGCAGAAAGCAGAGCAGATGGGCACTTGTGCAATTGTGGAATGTTTCTAATAATCAATATTTCAATCTTCATCTCTCAGAGGTCACTTGAGGCCTTTAAAGGAGGTGACTCAAAGCAGAAGAACAAACCTGCTGTTAGAGAAGACTCCTGGTAATCCTGGCACACTTGTTGTGACCAGTTCAATGTGCCTTAGAGGGATTTGCTGGGTTGACTAATTGCCAGGTGAAACTGTAGGCTCCAGGTGTGGGAATGACTGCCAACATCCCCAGCACACTCTGTGAGCAGCCAGGACAGCCCCAGGAGCTCTGGAGACAGGGGAGAAGCAGCTCTAAATTGCTCATCCCCTGAAAAGAAGCTTCTAGAAATCAATGCTAAAAAGAATTTGGATATTCTCTGCAAGCTAACAGATCTCAGAGCTTCTTTAACACTTTGATTTGCCAAAGTGTGGACAAAGACAAATTCTCCTTGATAAAAGAGAAGAATTTTTTAAGTCTGAAAAAATCCACCTCTGCTCTCCCTGTTTTATTCTCTTTGTTCTTTTTTATTTTTTTTTGTCACTGACTGAGTAATACTGGGCAAACTGGAAAATGGATGTAGGGGGGTATGTGAGCCAGTACAATGCTCAAAACAAACTCCTCTGAAGATTTCAAAATAGAAACAAAAAGAAAGATCTTATTCAGAGGAAAAATCCAGATGGATCATTGGAAGGAGAGAAAGAGTCGTGTATCAACAATGCAGGCAAACAAAACTTCTCTCTCATTTGCCCTGCTACTAGTGAGTGTAGGAAATGCACGTGGGGGCTGCTGGTTCTGACAGCAAATCCTCTTCCCAAGATTGATTAGAGCCATAAATGAAGCGACAGCCAGGAAATACCCAAGGTGAAGAGACAGTAAATCCCCTAATGTTACAATTAACAGATCCAGGAGCCAGCCTTGCTTCCCCTGCTCTGACAGCAAAGGAGGCCACACTCTGCCCAGAGCTGTTCTGTGGCTCCTCTGGGAACAGTCCTGGCAGTCCCAGAGTGCTGGGAGCTCCTGCACTGCAATGGTGTCACACCCTTCCCATGGAGCCCTCTGTCCCCACCTTGAGCCTGGGGGTTTTCATCCCTGCCCCCTCTAACAGAGGCTGTCCCAGAGCCTGAACACTGCAGTGCCCCTTTGTAATGAAGGTAGTGGAAAAAAGATAATGAATGTGAAAAACCAGTGCTTTTTCATAGCAGCACAGAGAGGAAGCTCCAGGGATGTCCCATCCAAGTGTCCAAGGCCAGGTTGGAGGGGGCTTGGAGCAACTTGGGATAGTGGAAAGTATCCCTGCTTACGATGGGGCTGGAATGAAATGATCTTTAAGGCCCCTTCCAGCACAAACCATTCTGGGATTCTATGAATTTGTGTGTCAGAATGACTTCCCTTTGACATTAACCCACAGCTCACTGGCAGCAGCAGGATTTGCTTCTCAGCAGAACTTCCAGTGTTTGCCCATCCTGACTGAAGAGAGCCAAATCCAGCAATTCCAGCTTTTATCCATGAGATCACCTGAGCATGAACAACCCTTGCTTCACCATGTCCTGTAAGTTTAATGAGCACCTGAGGTTGGACTGGGGCTCTGAGTCACCTCTTGGGCAGATTTTCCTGGGGCTGCTTCACTTGCGGGGGCTTGAAGGGGTCACACCCCAGCTGGGTCCTGTCTCCTCCTGTCTCCCCATGGAGTTTAAACCCCACTGGAGGCAGAGCAGGCTCTTTAGCACAAACAGGATATTTAGCACAAACGTGATGCCTTAGCTGCTGTGCCGGGTGTGAATCGCGCCGCACACAAAGCCGAGAGGGAATGGGAACTGGAGCCCTGAGCAATTAACATGTCTCAGTTCCTAAAAGGGCATCAGGGACGGATGGAGAGGTTTTTAGTGTTAGCTCAGCCTGGCTATAAGCCTCTCCAAGTGCAGGTCAAAATCCCCGAGCAGAAGTGGCTGAGTTTCACAATTAGGCTGAAGCGTGTTCGGAGTGATAAGGGGATCAAAACGCAAGTTCTTCCCTGCTCCCAGATTTCCTCTTTCACAGTTCATCAGTTCTGCCCTGCCACATCAACTCCCCACGCTGGAAGTCATCAATGCCATCAGTGCCAACTCCCTGAGAACCAGCCCCTGCTCACACAAAAGCACTCACGGTGGTTTTAGGAGTTTGCTGGGAGTGAGGGGAGCAGAACAAATCAGAGAGAGACAGCACAGATTGCCCCTGAAGGAGGAAATCCTGCCAGAGTTGTGCCACCCCTTCCCAGCCACTGAGACATGAATTTCAGGGCAGAGAGAAGTGAATAACTGGTCTGGGCAGAACGGAAATAGCAGCTTTATTTGAGATCACACAGGATCCAAGCATCAGAAATTACCAATGTTTATTCAATTAATACCACGGCTCCCTTCACAATGGCTGGAGAAACAATGAGCACAGCACAATGAATGCCTTAACGAGCATCACTTGGTATTTCTCTTCAAACTCTTTATTTATCAATAAGGCAGGATTTTCCAAATATTCTGCTTAAGCTGCCCTTGGCTGCCAACAAAACTTGATGCCAAACTACAGAGATTTCCTTCATGGTATCCTTCCCTTTTTCTACATCCACTCAAGTGATTTGGTTCAGTTGTGCTGAAAAACTCCCCATTCGATTAAAATGCAGTGAGTCATCAGTAAAAGATAATAGCTGCAGGAAAGAAATACACTGCCAAACCATCAGGGTTCTGAGGGCTCTGAGTGGCCAGGCCAGAGATGTGCCATGATACAAACCCTGCTCCATGATACAAACCCTGCTCCCAGCTTCACCTGCCTGCTGAACCAAGGGCACGGGCAGCCAGGCAGGTGATGGACTGACCTGCTTTTCTCTTCTGTCTAACATGAATTACTACAGCACATGACAGTTACCATGAAGATTTAATTTGTTTGCTTCAATTGGATTAATTTTAGATTAATTTGTCAATTTTCCACCTCTTCAGTCAGCCCTGTGGTCACGTGGCTAAAAGTACAGACAGAAATGTTTCTTCCCTCTTTCTACACTGTATTTTCCTCTTAAACCCTGCACTAAGCCCACAGCTCTCGTGCAGGGCTGCCTTGCTCCACCCCAACATGTTCATTCAATCATCTCAGATGTGTCTGACCTCACCACAAGGCTTTGCTGGGACACTAGACCTCCTCCAGGTGACTTGGGGTGGCCCATGTGAGTGCAGGGACACAAGTGCAGGGACAGTGACCCCACAGTGGCTCCTCTGCTCCAGGGGCATGCTGCTACCCCAGTGACAGTCGTGGTTCCTCTCCTGACCTGGGTGGGTACTGAGGGCAAAGTGGGAGCAAAAGGGGACCCAGCTCTTCCCTGAAGGAAGGAATGGTGCTGTTGGTTGGCCAGAAGGGCCAGGCAGGCCCCAAAACAAAGGGCAGGCAAAAGGAACAAAGCTCTTCTTTCCCTGCCTCTGTGCCCACCATGGGATGGCAAAGGCAGACCTACAGCCAGGACATTTTAATTAAACACCACAAAACCAAAGAGTTATCAAAAAACTAAGAGCTACCATCAGTTACCATCACAAAATCAAGAGCTACCATCAGTTACTATCACAAAACGAAGAGGTACCATCAGTTACCATCACAAAACCAAAGAGTTACCAAGAGTTACCAGCAAAACCAAGAGTTACCATCACTGCAGGCCCTGGCCCAATGAGTTACTCCCACAAAAATCAGTGAAATATTCCCTGAATCCACCCCCTGTCCACAGCAGGGCCAGGCTAAGCCTGGGCTCCAGCTGGCAGCCAGGAGATCTCTGTGACCCTGCCAAGAGCACGTCCACACAGGCAGGGAGGGCACAGGGGCAGGGTGACAAACTCCATAAGCCACCCATGGCCCCAGGTCTTCCTTGAAATAGCCAGTAAGGGAAAGCAGGAGAGATGAACACTGAAGAGGAAAAACAAAAGCAGTAGGAGATTGATTTACAAGGCCCATTTTAGCAACTTAAGATGCAGCCAAATGCAGATAAGCACCTATCTCATTATATGTCCTCGTGTGTTTTTACAAATCTTTCCTACAACCTCAGGTGCCAACGTTACCTTGGTGATCTCTCAACTCACAGCTCCTTCCTTTTTAATGTGAAGCCCAGGCTTTCTGGGACAATTGATCCAAACCCCAAAAAACTTGTATTTTTATTAGGAGCCAATTCTATTTCTATTTTCTAATATTTTATGTCAACCCCAAATGATTTTAGAGGGTATTTATTTTCTGTTCTTCTAAAGATTTTCTGTTCTTCCTGCTGCTGAATGCCCAGTGTGGTTTTGGGCTGATCTTTTCAGACACATGAATAACTATCCCATTTCATGCTGTCATTGCAATTATTTATCTGCACTGAGGCTTTCCAAATAAAAGGCTCATTATTTCTTTTGTCAGAGATGCATTGAAAACAGCTGTTCACATATGGCATGGGGGGGAGGTGGGGTGAAATCCAGCCTTCTGACCACTCCATTTTTTCAATGCCAGAATACACACTAAAAAAAATGAAATTAAACCACAGACAGAGCCAATGTGATGCTCTGCTGCTTCATAATAGAGACACTGAGGCAATGTCCAGGGCAGTCAGGTACAACAGACACACACAAAAGTTCCACAGGATGTCATTTCAGTTGTAACTCATTCTGCTCTTCTCAGCAACAGCATTACCAGCCCAGTTATAAGACTTTGAAATGAAAAACATCAAAAAAAAATCCTAAGAGCTGTCACATCCTTCCATACAATAACCTTCAACTCTTATCTATTTCTGGCCTCAAATGCACCAGCTCAGCTGTTTTTGTTCTTTTTTCAAAGTGTACTGATGGCACGTAGTACTAACCACCAAATTAATGCTTCCTCTGGAGCCAGGCCATCTGCAGAGGCAAGGGCTGGAGCTGGGGAGTAAAATGGATCAGAAGCCTTGAATCAAGTCCTTGTTTAATGCAGAGGTAATCTGTGCTGCTAAACCCAACCAAAACAGTCTCAGCCAGCAGACACAGGGGGTGTCCACAGGGAGTGGTCAGTGACCCTGACACAGTGAATGTCCTCAGCTTTGTGTCCTGTCTGTGGGTCAGACCAGGGCCAGCACAGGCAGGACACTGGCCCTTAGGCAGGACATTGGCCCTTAGGCAGGACACTGGCCCTTAGGCAGGACACTGGCCCTTAGGCTGGACTGCAAGAGGAAGAGCCCCCAGCAGCCACGAAGGATGTCCAGTGGCTTAAACCAACCTCCTTGGCCTAAACCAACCTCCTTGGCTTAAACCAACCTCCTTGGCCTAAACCAACCTCCTTGGCCTAAACCAAGCTCCTTGGCCTAAACCAGCCTCCTTGGCCTAAACCAACCTCCATGGCCTAAACCAACCTCCATGGCCTAAACCAAGCTCCTTGGCTTAAACCAACCTCCATGGCTTAAACCAACCTCCATGGCTTAAAGCTCCATGGCCTAAACCAACCTCCTTGGCTTAAACCAACCTTCTTGGCCTAAACCAACCTCCTTGGCCTAAACCAAGCTCCTTGGCCTAAACCAACCTCCATGGCTTAAACCAACCTCCATGGCCTAAACCAAGCTCTTTGGCCTAAACCAACCTCCATGGCCTAAACCAAGCTCCTTGGCCTAAACCAACCTCCTTGGCCTAAACCAACCTCCATGGTTTAAACCAACCTCCATGGCTTAAACCAACCTCCATGGCTTAGACCAACCTCCATGGCCTAAACCAACCTCCTTGGCTTAAACCAATCTCTGTGGCTTAAACCAGCTTCCTTGGCTTTGCTTTGGGATAGGCTGGAGGAGAGGTCTCACACGTGTGGGGCTGCCTTTGGGCGCCAGGGAAGATGGATGCCTGGCTCTAAGCAGGGTCTGCTGCCTCCCAGGCAGTGTTGGAGTTGTCTGAGACAAACAGACCTTGACAGGGACAGCACGACAGTGACTGACACACAGAAGTTCAGGGTCAGGCTCTGTTTGCAGCACCACCCCAGGACCCTGAGCAAAAGGACACTGAAGGAGCTCCTCTTGCCATGTTTCCTTCCTCTAAGAGTGGCAGCTGCTGTCCCCAAATGGGGATGGGGAAAATATGATAATTTAATGATGCTGTTTGTTCAACCTTTCTGTTCCTACACAAAGCTTAGTGAAGATGGAAGGAAGAAAAGGCCCCCACACCAGGATCTGTAGGATGCAGGTCTGGTGTGGGAGGTGTATCTGAGAGCACAGCAGAGAAGAGAACCCACAGCAGGGCCAGCAGCAGCTCCTGGCTCAGGGCAGGGCCTCCCTGCCCCAGCTCAGCACCTGTGGCACGTGTGCTCCCCCAGCAGCCCCAGAGCAAGGCTGGAGGTGTGCAGAGCTGGTTTGTGACACAGCCTCCCTCAGCTGCTACTTCCTCTAAAAGAAGCAATTTCAGTTTCTCTCCTTTCCCTTTGTCCCCAGCCATGCTGGTTCCCCAAGGAGGTTTGCAGAGGCAGTGATGGGCATGGAGAAGGATATGGATAGAGGGGAAAAAAGCAAAAATAGGAGCTGTTACCAACAGGCCCCTGACGTCTGTCACTGCACAAGGCAGGACATCCAGCACAGGCAGAGAGATTCCAAAGTGGCACAAAAGCCCCTCCTGGTCCCAGAGCCACAGGAGCCCGCGCTCAGTGACCCCGCCCAGCGCCCCGCAGGCGAGCAATGGGTACCAAGGTGCTTTTCATAAGAATGGCTCTTAAAGAGAGCGGGGACACCGTGTTTGCAGCTCAGAACAGCTGCTGCAGAAAGTGGAGCAGAGCGAGCTCTGACGGTGACTCTCTGCACGCTGAGATTTGCAATCCCGGCTCCTGCTCTCACCTCCGACCACCAAGTGATGCTCAGCTTCTACCAGAGGCAGCTGCAGCAATTTGTGGCTTTCAGGGCAGTGTTTCTCACACAACAGGAATTCAAAACAAAGAAGTTTGATCTAATACCAAGATTTTTTAAATTTTTAATTGCATTTTCTGAAGCTGTTTGCATTGATAGCAGCTCCTCTCCTCTCCAATGAAATGTAAAAGGAGATGGAAGAGACCAGGACAAAAGAGATGGAGCAACAAGAAGAAATAACATTCAACAGCTTTTTCCATCCCTTGCTACTCTTTATTACTGACTTTGTTTCAGTAGAAATATTCCAACCAACTCTACTTCCACTTTCTTCCAGATGGGAAGGAAAGCTCCAACTTCACTGCTGGCACAAGGTTTGATCCCTGACTATGTCTAGCGGGCCAGGTGAAGGTTTGCTGCACAGATGGAGGCTCCAAAACTTGCATCTCTTCCTTCCCCAACCACAGCACCAAAATTCGTGGGTGGAGGAAGATCCTTTTCAGCTCTCAGCCAAGGACCAGGCACCTCAATTTGCCTTTTTTTAAAGCCTCCAACAGCTGTGCTCCAGGGGTGCCTTTGAGGACAACTTCTTGGCCCTGGTGTGCCAGGGAACAGCCCTCAGCAGGTGCCAAGGGAAAAGGAAAGGAGGAACAGGGAAAGGGAGCAATGGAGCAGCTCTAAGGGATTTAACTCCCCATTAAAGACTAACAATACCCCACAAGTGCCCTATATTTAACTCTTTCCTTACTGATCTTATTTCTAAAATATGGCACATTTCCTTTTTTTCTCTCTTGGGGCCAGCTTGGTTTGAGCACCCTGTTTATAAGCCCTGTTAAGAACACAGATGTGGCCACTCCAGAGTGCAGTGTGTGCCTCCACTGTCATCCTCATCCTCCCCAGCCCAACTCCTGCCTGTGCTCTGCCAAAGCCCCTCTGCCTGCTCAGCCACTCCAGAAAAGGATTCCCTTTGCCACAGGATAGAGGAGAGGAAGTTCTCAAGGGGCTCCCTTCCAGAAAAAGCATTAAAAATCAGCTCAGACAAAGAGAAAGACAGGGACTGTATAAAGGCAAGGAGAGGAAATAAATGGGGAAGGTTCCCCTGCAAGCCTCAGGTGTTTGGAGACAGCAGAGATGCTCAGTTAAGTTGGTCAGGAGGGGAGACAGAGAACTCAGATCCTGACCTCCCAAGGGAACAATTAACCACTGCCATGAACTTCCACAGTGCTGAGCCCTGGGATTCCCTGGGTTCCAGGTAATTGCTTTTCCCTTCTGTTGCCCACTGAAAAGAGTTGAGTGGGAAGGAGTTCCTGCAGTGCAGGATCAGCTCTTCTGACACCAACCACAACAGGACCTTTCCTAGTTCTGAGAATTTCCCTGCAGGTTCTCAGGAACAGCTGGAAATGAGTGGCTGCATTAATCTCAGTGAGACCCCACTGCCAACACCGTAGCAGAGCAGCCTAAACCATCATCATTTCATGGCTCCTTTCCAAGGACTAAAATACTTTTCTCCTGTCAGATCAGAGCTGTCCTGCCCTCAGTTACTTTCCTGGGAGCTCTCCCCTTTGACTCAGTAAAGCCCAGCCAAGCCCTGGGACTCCCAACCCCACGGTGTCCCCATGAACTGCCCCAGCTTGGGAGGACAGAGACTGCTCAACACAATTCAGACAAAGAATTTTGAAAAGAGAGGTGATTGATTGTACAGTAACTGGCTGAGTGAGTCTTTGTTGTAATCCAGTATTAGTAAAAAATACTCCATATCTCGCCTCACTTGGTGACATTGTTAACTAGCAGCCAAGATAGGAGGAAAACTGATAAAAACTGAGATAAAAATCAAACCCCTCTTTTGTGAAACTCATCAAAAGTCACGATCAGAGGCAGTTAAACACTCCTGAATTTATCTTCATTTTCCCCAGGCTTTGTTCCTGCCCTGAACGTTCCACAGCCGGCAGCTCCACAATGCACTGCCACGTTTGAACCTGGAGCCGCAACAGTTGCGGTTGTGCAACGCCACATCTGCGATTGTTCGATTGTTTGCAGGGCTGTATTGTTCGAGCCCAGCTTTGCAACGACCACCCTCCTCCACTCAGGTTTTGTGTGTCTTTAAAAAACCCCAGCGAGCCTTCCAACTGCAGTCACTTTAGTGCTATGATTTTCAGAAGGATTTTATGAGTATTTCATTCCCAACGATCTTTACGACCGCATCTTTCTAGCCACAACCGAGTCGGTTTCGCCCTGAAATTGCATTGCCAAACAAGGCGGCCGTTGCTTATCAGGCGTTTTATCTGGTTTATAACCGAGGAGCAGTGAAAGGTTGTGCAAAGAAGGAGGAAGAGCCCAAAGGACGTGAAGTCTAAGGGTGAGACAAAGGACCCGCTGGACTCTGGACTCGGGGGAGCTGCACTCTGTGGGGCTGGAAAGGCGATCCCGCAGGACAGGGCGGGCAGGGAAGCAGCAGCGCTAATCCCCGTCCCCCCAAGCTTCCTCCCGTCCTTTCCCTTCTCAGCGGGCACCAAGAAGGGCGGAAAGGGGCCAAGGCACGGAGACGGAGCTTACCTGTGCACTTCCTTTTGAAGGTTTCATAGTCTACCCCTTGGTCTCCAGGGACGATCGTAGAGCCATTGTACTTAAACGTCACCCTTCGGGGAGGGAAAAGACAAGCGGAATAATACAGTTAGAAGTCACCTTTCCGGATGGGGGAAAGGAAAGGAGAACAACACGTTTAAAAGTCACAGTTTGGAATGGGGGAAGGGAAGGCGAAGAATATACCGAGCAGAGTCTTTAGGAAGGGAAAGGAGGAGATGGGGAAGAATAGGCGGTGAAAACCCATCCTTTAGGAAGAGGGGAAGAGGAGAAGGGGGTAAGATCTGTAGAATTCACCCTTTGGGGAGCGGGGAGAGAGGCCGGCGAACCCCAGCGCGCCGCTGCCCGTCCGGGGGGATGCCGGGGGGGCCACCTACCAGTTCACCTCGGTGGCATCGTCCCTGACGAGGTTGTACGCCTCCCTGCACGCCTCCTTGTCGATTTTGGTGGCCATGGGGGCGAAGGGGAGGGGGGGCAGCGCGGAGCGGCGCGGAGCTGGGGGGGCCGCGGCCGCCGCTGCTGCCGCACCGCGCTGAGCGAGCCGAGCCGAGCCGAGCCGAGCCGAGCCTGGCCCCGCGCAGCGCGGCCGTCCCGCCCCCGCCGCCGCCGCCGCCAATGGCTCAGCGGGGCCTGGCCCGGCCCCTCCCGGCCCGCCGGGGGGACCGCGGTGATGCAATAGCCCGGATAGCCCGGGCACGGGGGCGCGGGGGCCGCGGGGCTCGGCCCGGCCCGGCTCGGCACGGACCCGCCCCGGGGGTGCTTCTCCCGGCCGCCGCCGTGCTGGCAGCCCCCCGATGCTGTGGCGGCCGCTGAGGGCCGGCAGGAGGAAGGAGGCAGAGCCCGGGATGGAGCGGCCGGCGGCGGCGCGGCGGGGCCGGGGAACGGGCCGGGAGCACGGGAGGTAGCGCGGAGAGGAGCAGGTGAGCGGGGATGGGGGCTCGGGGATGGAAATGGGGGGGGGGGGGGGGGCCGGGGGCGGGGGGGGGGGGCTCGGGGCTGTGCGGAGCAGCGGGGGCTGAGCATCGCCCGCATCCCGGCCCCAGCGCTCAGGGCGGCCCCGGCCTCGAACGGCGGCTCCGGGGTGACTTTGGGTGGTGACAGCCGCTGCTGGGCCAGGTGTGTGCGGGGGGCTGTGTGTGTGTCCGTGTGTCTGTCCGTGTTTCTGTGTGTCTGTCCGTGTGTCTGTGTGTGTGTGTCCGTGTCCGTGTGCGAGCGGCTCGCCCCGTTCCCATGCAGCGATCTCCCCCTGCCGGGCTGCCGGCGCTGCCCAGGAGCGATCCCGCAGCCCTGCGAGTCCCCGCGCTCCGGGAGATGCGGGTGAGAGGCTGAGGCTGCCTGTGAGGCCGAGCTTCAGCCCCACACAAACAGAGACAGCTCTCTGCTTTGCAGAACCCGGCTGGGAATAAACAGCACCCGGTGATGTCGTGCCCAAGGACTGGAGTTTTACAAACCAGCCCTTCGGCATTTTAGTGGGTTTCTACCCAAAACCCGTAGGGCTGGATTTGCCATTTAATAAAAAACTGCATTCCTTGATAAAAAGTATCACATTTTGTTTCTTTTAAAGTTTGCAGGGGATGACCATTGCTTGTTTCACATCAGTGTTTCCCTGTGGAGGCTGAGCAGTAGGAGCCCCATCACCGCCCTGTCACTGAGCGCTGTCAGACGTGAGGGACGAGAGCTCCAGAGCGAGCCCTGAGTGCCCCCAGTGCTGCCCCAGCTCCTGCCAGCTGCATCCCCGTCCCTGGATGACGTGAGGCTCTGGGGCACTGCTGCAGTGCATCTCTGGCTCGATGAGGTCATAGGGAGCAGGGAAATATTTCTGAAGTCAGTACAAGTGGAGGACACCGGGTGAATCACACTCGCTATCTGCAGGCTGCAGGCTCTAGATGATAATATAATCACACATTAATACTTCTGGATTTATATTGATTTTCTTTGCTTTTAGGAACGCTTTCACTTTTTTCTAAAGCCTCTATGCTGAGCACTATCTGCTCAGGAATGTATTTTTGTAGTCTGTGTTTATCATCCATTGGCACTTGCTACTGTTTGTCCCTGTAACACTGCTGCTTGTCCTTGTCCTTGTCCCTTCAATCCCTGACCCTCAGCTCCTGATGTTTCCTAGGGCACAGGTGGGTGACTCCAATGTCATCCCCTTAGGAGGAGGGAATCTCATCCTTGTGCAGGTCTCTGTGACCCAGTGGCTGAATAATTAATTAATTCACTTAATTAGGGACTTCATGCCTCACACTTTTCAGTGCCAGATCCGAACATCAGAAATGCACATCTTCCTTATGGGACCAAACCTCTTCTCTTTGCTTCTTTCCTTGTCTTTTCTCACTTTTTCATGGATTTTTTTTTTTATGCATGGAGGGATAAGTATTGTGCTCAGTTTCATCAGGCTGCAACTGGAGTGAGGAAATTACCTACTTTTTGACTTTAGTGAGCTCTGATTTGCTTTTGATATGGCAATTCTGAGACCTCCATGGGGCTTTTCATCCTGTGAGGAAGATGTCACTGGCCTGGCAGAAATACCAGAAATACCTGTCCATGTCACAGGAGTCCTTGCAGAGGAAGCACAAGAGAAAGTGAGGACTTATGGACCTCCTCAAAAAACCATCTCCAGCAGGCATGGAGTCCTGGGAGTCTGGAGTGACCTTCAGCTGTCTAGAATGTACCATGAAGTTCAGGAAGGGTCTGAGAACATTTGGAGGGAGCTGAGCACACAGGATGGCTCTGCACAGCCATGGGCCCCTGGGAGCATTATCTTCATCTTAAATTACACCCTGCAAATGCCTTGTCCCTGTGTCTCTTTGCCATCTCCCCCACTTTTTGCTTCTTCTCCAATCTTTCTATGTGCCTGTTCCCAACCCTGCTTCTCCATCCCTGACTTTTCTGTGCAGAAGCAGAGAAAGGAATGGAGAGAACAGAGAGAGGAATGGAGAGAACAGAGAAAGGAATGGAGAGAACGATGCTCTCCTTCAGGAAGAGGCTGCCCCGAATTTTCAGGTCACGGTTGGCATTGGGGTTGTCAGTTTTCAGGTTACAGTATTGGGGTTGTCAAT
>VZSJ01002305.1:158890-220834 GCA_013398405.1 Pheucticus melanocephalus | reverse complement strand
TTGTAGGTCACAGTTAGCATTGGGGTTGTCAGTTTTCAGGTCACAGTTAGCATTGGGGTTGTCAATTTGTAGGTCACAGTTAGCATTGGGGTTGTCAGTTTTCAGGTCACAGTGTTGGGGTTGTCAATTTATAGGTCACAGTTGGCATTGGGGTTGTCAATTTATAGGTCACAGCTGGCATTGGGGTTGTCAGTTTTCAGGTCACAGCCCACATTGGGGCCGGCAGCACAGTGGGATTTCACTCAGACAGTCGAGTCCTCGTGGCCACACGAGGAGAGACCAAAGCTGGCAAAAACCACTTTCATCTCCAGGCTCAGTAATCAATAGATGAGTACAAACCCATCACCCCCTCTGGTTCCTGGGGTGTCCTTGGGGCTGGCTGGGTGCTGCTGCCCCAGCACTGGAGGGTGGCAGAGGCCGGGGCAGGTGGAGGTGCTGGCACAAGCAGCGTGGCACACTCCCCTGGTGCCACACATCACCCTCTGCTGGCACAGGCAGCATGGCACACTCCCCTGGTGTCACACATCACCCTCTGCTGGCACAGGCAGCATGGCACACTCCCCTGGTGCCACACATCACCCTCTGCAGCCACACATCCCTGTCACCACCTGGGACTCGTGTCCAAGCTGAGCTGTCCTTGGTGAGAGCAGATGGAGCCTGGACATAGACCCAGCCTTCTGCTGTCCCCATGATCACCTCTGGAGGGTACCCGGGGTGCTGGGTGAGCAAAGGGCTTTTCCCCTTGGACCACTGCCCTGAAACTGGACCCTCTGGGTCTGTGAAGTTCTTTGCTTCTGAGTCCCCCCCTGAGGCAGGGAATTTTCAGCTGGCTGCTCACCATGGGAGGTTCTTAATTTTGAGCCTCCTGGGCCGTAATGAATGAGGGAAAGTCCCACAGAAGCAGAGAAAGCCCCACTGGGGAGGTGAATTTCTGAGGTCAGGCAGTGTCATGCCGGGTGAGCAGGAGATGGTGATGGCGCTTCGGGCTGCTCCTCCCGCAGCCACTGCACAGTTTATTAACACTGTACAAACAAAACACAAAAAAACCCCAAATTCCCTGCAGCCAGTGCCCCTGGCACGGCTACCCGTGTCTGCCTGCCTCAGGCCCTGCCAGCGCCATCCCTGACCCGGCAGAACAGCCCCGATCTCCCGGGTGTGTCCGTGTATCCCGGGGCAGGGAACAGCCCCGAGCTCCCGGGTGTGTCCGTGTATCCCGGGGCAGGGAACAGCCCCGATCTCCCGGGATGTGTCCGTGTATCCTGGAGCGGGGAACAGCCCCGAGCTCCCAGATGTGTCCGAGCATCCCTGCCCGTCTCTCGGTCTCTCCCGCGGGGATCCGCGCCCCGGCCCGCCCCTCCCGGCGCCTCCCCCGCCGTTCCCGGCCCCGCTCCGGTCCCGCCCCGCCCGGTCCCGCCCCGCCGGCGTTTCCTGCCCCGGCCGCGGGGCGAGGGGCGGCTGCAGCCTCCTGGAATTTGTCACCGCTTTGTTTTCCCGGCTGTTTTCCGCCCGGGTTTTGTCCCCGCGGCCGATGTAGCGGGGCCGGGGCCGGTCGGGCAGCGCGGCCGGGGGGCTCCGGCCGGCCCCGGGCAGCGCTCGGCGCTGGGCTGGGCTGGGCTGGGCTGAGCCCAACTTGTTGACACCACCGACCTTTGACAACAGCGGGGAACAGCAGCGAGGAGGGAAAATTGATTTTTTTTTTTTTTTTTAAGCCGGGCATTTCCAGCACGTGCCGGGCCGGGCATTGCGTTCCCTGCTCGGTTCAAGATGCGTGTGAGCGCTCAGGAGGGGCTGGCGAGCTGCTGAACATCTCCCTCCCTGTGCCTTTGTTGCAGAAGTGCTGCGGATCGGGCGGTCATGGAGGGAACCCGGCAGAGCAGGATCTGCCGCCCGCACAAGATCAGTGAATCCTCCAAGGTTCGTACGATTTGTGCCACTTAAAAAAATCCCGCTGGGGGTGGAGGGTCTCCTTTGGGGAGAATGTGAGAATTCAGAGCTTTAAAAAGAGGGATGGAAATGGTGGTTTACCTGCTCAAGTGTTTTTGGTAGAAGTTGCTGCTTAGCGATTAAGGGGGGGAAAAAGGAAAAGCAGCAGCAAATGGGCATCTGCTCATCATGACTCATAACTTAGAAACCCACATCATTGCAGCACAGTAGTTTCTCTATGCTAAAAATCCAGTTATGAAATGTGGTGTGTTTGTTTTTTAAACTGATCCATCTCGTAAAATCCAAGCTCGTTACAAAAGCAAAGCTGGGGTTGCTCTTTAGATTCACGTCTTGGTTTTGTACAAGATGGGAGCCTCAGTCCTGCAAACTGTGCTTAGCCCAGTGAACTCACAGAACCTGGGCTGCTCTCTTAAGTTTGTGGGGTTCATTTTCTTTGTATCAAAGCTCTGTCTGCACAAATACATTGTTTTTATTTGTGAATTCACGGAAATCCATCTCAGGCAGCTGTTTATGCAGGTCCTCGGGATGACTTATAAAATGTTAATAACAGCTGTAATTATTATGTTCACTTTGTTTCATGCCAGTGCAAGCTGCTTTTGTGCTCTAGTTACAGGAAGTGCAGAACAGGTACCTTGTTATACCAGAAAAAAAGCTGGAAAAAAGAAACTTTTCAGTGCCTCCTTACCAAAGCTGAACGAGCCAGATCTCATTTGCTTTTGCACCATTGATGAGCAGCAGAGCTGCATTAACAGTCTGAGAGAAATTAGATCTTTGAATCCAAGAGAAGCTGAAATTCTGCTCTAACGCAATTGATGAAAGATAAATAGGACTAATTTTTAAATGCATCCCTTCCAATATAATCTTTCCCTGATCCTGTCTGCCACTTAAATGGTTTAGTCTGAATGTAATGATAATTCATCACATTAAAAATTAATTAACTTGACAGCATTGTTTTATTTGCTTGCTTAGACAGCAGCTGTCACTATCTGTTAAACTTAGAATCACTGGATAATGTAAGGCTGCTCTCCAGAATATAAATAGCTTGAGGAAGATGTTCAAGTTCAGCATGAAATTAGGCTTGGTTCTGAAATGTGCAGCTCTCAGCTCCATTTCTTGCTCCAGACAAATGAACTCAGCAAGTGGCTGCAATCCTGAGCTGCCGTGCCCCTGTGCAGTGTGGGATGGGTTTGTGCCTGGTTCCTGGGGCAGCAGCAGTCCCACATGGCAGCAGGGATTCCAGGAGAGCCAGTGCCAGGCGGATCTGAGGGCAGGATTACGCTGCAGCCTCAGCATCAGCTCAGCACAGAGGGATCTCTGGCAAATCTGATATTCTGCTGTAATCTCGTTATGCATGATGGTGGAATTAGGGAATATCGGAGAGAAATGATCAGCCAGCTCCCAGGGATGAGAGGCAGGGTGGGTTTGGTTCAATCTGAGGGGTTTTGGTTCAATCCTATCTCCTGTCAGTCAGATCTGGGAGAGGATGCTGCAAGTTGTTATTTCTTGTCTGTTCATCTGGCACCATCAACTGCCCCTGGTTGCAGCTGCCACAGAAGTGTGGTTTATCCTTTGCCATATTTATTCTTCTCCCCCTCCTCTCCACCCCCTGGTTTCTGCTTAGGCTCCTGTACAATATTTTCCCAGCCTCAGGAAAACGCAGATAAAAAACTTTACAGTCCTTAAACACCTTTTTTTTTTTTTCTATTTCTCAGTGGAAGCCACTTTGTTGTCTATGCCATAGATCCCTTTTTAAATTCAGAGGTGTGTTCATGAGTATAAGGCAAATTACAGAGTTTTGATGCAGAAACCTTTAATTATTGAAGCCTCTTCCCTTAGACTGGTTTAACTCTGCACACTTGAGTGTTCAGAGCCATTCCAGCAGCAGGATTTTTGGCAGCTTGGGCTCCATTGTTTAGAAGAGAACATAAGGAAATAAAGAGGATCTGCTGGGGTGTCACAGTAAGAGCAGCACGTTTGGTTGTTCATTTGGGTTCCAAGAAGCCCTCTTGGCTTTAAGAATCAAACCTTTCCCAGCCAGGTGGGTAGAGAGGGTCCCAGCATGGTTTAACCAACCCAGCAAAGGCTTTTGCAGACTGCTGTGGCTGTGTGCTCTCTGCCTGGGCAGCCAGGAGAGCCACAGGGCTTTAGGATCCTGAGAGAAACAGCAGCTTGGGAAGGGAAGGGAAGGGGGAGTGTCTGGGAGGCTCAGGCCACCTGTGGGTCCTTGTCAGGTGTCACCTCTGGCAATGCAGCCTGGGGGTTTAGGACTGGGCAGGATTCAGACAGCCAGGGCTGCTCAGAGCTGCCTCAGGTAGGACATAGGGATGTGCTTCCATTCCACCCCTTCACTGCTCTTACAAGTCCTTACAGGCTCTGCCTGGTTTGGATTTGGTAATTAAAGTATTTGCTATTTGCATTTACCTTAACCTGGCTTTTATTAGGAGGCCTCACAAGGTACCTGACTGTGCCATCACACATTTAATTCCTCCAGAGGGTGGTCCTAAAACTTCACTTGGCATTCTGGGCTGACCAGCAGTGTTCAGTTCATGTTCTGCAGGACATTTGAGGGGTGACAAAATGTTTCCATCCTAAGGCTGGTGATGTGAGTCTGTGGGAAAAAAAGCAAATATTGGTGGCCTCAAAAGCTCAGTGACACATCCAGAGCTGGTGGTCAGAATGTGAGGAGCAGAGGGATCCCAGAAGGGCACTTAATGGATGTGTCCTGAGGGCATTTTCCCTTTCCTTTAAAAGAAAAATATCTGCTCCTGTTCATTTAAACAAAACCTACCTCAGCTTCTGGAAGCGAGGAGAAGCCTTGTGGGAATCAGCTCTCCACATGTGTGGCTTTGCACAGAAATAAACAGCTATTCCTTCTGAGTGCAGTGTGTGTGCCTGGAATAATGCAGGAAGAAAGGGAGGGATTTTACCCTAACAAGCTTAGAAATGCAGAGTTCTGGAAAGATTTAAGAGGGGGTAGCTGTCAAGCAAGCAGTAACCCAAACAATACATGGGCTGAATGAAAATTCAGAGTACTGCTGCGTGTGTGCTTCCCACTCTGAATGCTCTGTGAGCAGCTTAGCTGGGAGAACTCTGCAAGGAGTCATTTGGGGGACAAGGAAGAAAGGAAATGTCAGCAAGATGTCTCCAAGACAATGAGTGGAAGAGTTTCAGAAAATTGTGCCTGTATAACTCATCAGGGAGGAGGTTTCAATGCAGCACTGTGGGGGAAGGAAGAGTAAATTTTATAAAAAAAAGGGGAGTAGGAAGCAGTAAAAGTCTCCATAGGCCTTTCAAAGTGAAGGTGAGGAGCTCAGGCTCGTACTGTGTCACTTGCCAACTACTTCATGTCAGAATTTATTATAAATGTAAATGTGCAGCACACAAAAGCTGTCTCTGACTCGTGTGTGACTGCACTTAGTGGGAAAACATTCCACTCTGGAGCTGATCATGGTGGAGATGGCACCTGCCTGATGCTGTTTGTGGTTCCCAGGTGTACAGGTGGGATGACCACTCCAGTCTGGTTCTGCAGAGCCTGAACGAGCAGAGGCACCGAGGCCTCTTCTGTGACATTGTGCTGGTGGTGGACGAGCAGAGAGTCCCGGCCCACAGGAACCTCCTGGCTGTGTGCAGCGACTACTTCAACTCCATGTTCACCATCGGCATGAGGGAGGCCCACCAGAAGGAGGTGGAGCTCTTTGGAGCCTCCTACATCGGCCTCAAGGCCGTGGTGGATTTCCTGTATGGCAGCGAGCTGTCTCTGGATGGAGGCAACATCGACTACGTGCTGGAGACAGCTCACCTGCTGCAGATCTGGAAGGTGGTGGACTTCTGCTGCGAGTACCTGGAGAACGAAGTCAGCGAGGAGAACTACCTGTACCTGCAGGAGCTGGCCTCCATCTACAACCTGAAACGCCTCGACTCCTACATCGACTCCTTCATCCTGCAGAACTTCGGCACTCTGTCCTTCACCCCGGACTTCCTGCAGAACATCTCCCTGCAGAAGCTGTGCCAGTACCTGGACAGCAGCGACGTGCAGCAGGAGTGCGAGCACGACCTGCTGCAGGCGGCCCTGCAGTGGCTCACGCAGTACCCGGAGCGGGAGAACGAGGCCTACCAAGTGCTGGACAACATCCACTTCCCCCTGATCCCCAAGAGCGACCTGCTGCACCGGGTGAAGCCTGCCGTGTGCTCGCTGCTGCCCAAGGAGGCCAACTGCGAGGGCTTCATCGAGGAGGCCGTGAGCTACCACAACAGCGTGGCAGCGCAGCCCGTGCTGCAGAGCAAGCGCACGGCGCTGCGCACCTGCGAGGAGCGCCTGCTCTTCGTGGGAGGGGAGGTGTCGGAGCGCTGCCTGGAGCTCTGCGATGACACCTGCTTCCTGGACACCAGGAAGGGACAGTGGGTGGCAGAGACGCCTCTGCCCGCCCGGCGGAGTCACCACTGCGTGGCGGTCTTGGGAGGATTCATCTTCATAGCCGGCGGCAGCTTTTCCCGGGACAATGGAGGGGATGCGGCGTCAAATCTCCTATATAGGTATGACCCCCGCTGTAACCAGTGGATAAAGGTGAGGCTTGAGATGTATTATTTCTCTTGATGTTTACAGTGTTTTCTTCTTTTCTGGTAGAAGGGCAGGGCTTGTTGGAATAGTGAACATGGCAGCACTTGCAAATGAGAAGTCAGATTAGTTATGTTGAAGCAGCTGCTTGAGTCCTTTGTGGGAATGCTTAAATGACACAAAGAGCAATATTCAGATATTCAGATATCTGATATTCAATATCAGATATTCAATATTCAGATATCTGATATTCAATATCAGATATTAAATATTCAGATATCTGATATTCAATATCAGATGTTCAATATTCAGATATTCAGAAATCTTCATTTGGGATTTGGGGGGGATGCAGGACAATGGAGGGGATGTGGCGTCAAATCTCCTATATAGGTATGACCCCCGCTGTAACCAGTGGATAAAGGTGAGGCTTGAGCTGCATTATTTCTCTTGATGTTTACAGTGTTTTCTCCTTTGCTGGTGGAAGGGCAAGGCTTGTTGGAGTAGTCAATGTGGCAGCACTTGCAAATGAAAAGTCAAGTTAGGTTGAAGCAGCTGCTTGAATCCTTTGTGGGAATGCCTAAATCACAAAGAGCCATATTCAGATATTCAGCTTCATTTGGGATTTGGGCGTCTCATCTGAGAAATTCCTGATCAGCATCCACCCACAATTCTTTAGATTACTTCTGGGAATAATTCTGGAATGGACTTAGAGGTGATTGCTTGGTTCACCTTCCTCAAGCAGTAGTACATATAAATCAGAAATGGGTGTGATGTAAAAAGGAAATGTCTCTGACAATTGTCAAGTGTCTCTGTGCTAAATGTCCCTTAGAATGAGCTCTTTGCTCCCAGTGCTGCCACAAAACCCTTCATGTGTGTGGGTTACTGTATCAGCCACTCCTTGTTCCCATATGGACCAGTCATGGTTCCTGTATGGACCAGTTATGGATTCCATATGAACCAGTCATGATTCCTCTATGGATTGGCCATCCTGGATGGCTCACTTGTGGTTTTCAGTGATTCCAGTACCTGCTTCTTGCAGAGCTGGGAAGGAGTTCCTATAAACACAAATATTTATAGAGTAACCTGTCTCTTAGATATTCCCTGTTTTCCCCTTGTTTAAAAATGGATGCTGCTGCAGAAAAACAGAAGTGTTTTATGAATATAAAACAAGAATCAAAACCAGAATCTCTCCTTACCAAATAAAGAGGAAGGAGCAACTTCCCCATCCTCAGGCATGAATAGCCCTTAAGTCCCTTGCTTGCCAGACCCTGGAAGATGCCAGCAGGTCATTTTTCTTTGCCAGGTTGCCTCCATGAGACAGCGACGAGTGGATTTCTACCTGGGAGCCATCACTGACATGCTGGTGGCTGTTGGTGGCAGGAATGAAAACGGGGCCCTGTCCTCAGTTGAGACCTACAGCCCTCAGAAGGACTCCTGGACCTACATAGCAGGACTGCCCAGGTAACTGAGCTCTCTGGAAGCTCCCCTGTGTTTGCAGGGTGCTAGTAAAGGGAGCTTGTGTGGCTTTAGCTGATGAAGGGAGCCCTGGAAGGGAGGGAAGGGGGTGAAAAAGCAATGTGGCATCAGCCATGCCAACCACAGCAGCAGCTGGGGCTGAGCAGGCACTGCCTTGTGGCAGCAGGGCTTTAATTTTCATCCCAAGGTGCATCTGGAGGATGGGAGGGAGAGCTCTGATTTCATTCTACAATTCTTACAAAGCTTTTCCTGAGGCCACTTGGAGTTGAATATTTTCAGAAGCACTTGTCACATCTTGGTCAAAGGGATTTGTCATTTCTTTGGCCTTACTTTGTCACCTTGGTGTGGTGGTTTTCCTTGTAGGGTGTTTGTGTTGGGCTGCTCAGGCTGGCTGTCACAGCTAAACACATTTATCTGTATTGGAAATACAGAACCCTGGCAAATGTGAGCTCTCTCTCTCTGACAGAGTTAAAACGTGGCTGTTCTCTTGTGAGAGGTTCAAGCCCTGCAGCTCTTGTTGTAGCAGACAGAACATTGCTGTGTCTTGAATCACTGTCAGAGCAGTGACTTTGGAAGGACAGCATTTCATTTGCTGTGATCAGATTTGGTGATGTTTCACATTCGTGGGAATCACAGGCTCTATGGATGGTGTTTCCATGATGTCTAGAAGCTCAGCAGCAGTTCTGGCTTTCCTGGTGCCATCACAGAGCAGGCTCCTGCAGTTTGGTGTGAGAGTTCAGGGATTTTCCCTGGTCCCTGAGCTGCAGAGCTGCAGAGCCAGAGGCAGCCAGTGAAGGCACAGAATCCTGTTGCCCAATTCTATTTTGGGCAGGTGCTGCAATGCAAGGCTGATCCAGGCTAGCAGCTGGGCTCGAGTGCTCTTCACAAGCAGGATGCTTTTTATTTCTGCTCACTTAGGCAGATCCAGCAGCTGGGGCTAAACACCACAGCCCTGCCTGGGAAGCTGTGTAGGAGACCATCTTCAGGTCCTAAATCCTTCTCTTAACTGGGGTCACCTGTGAGGTGTATCCTGTGTGGATATTTTTACTCATAAATGATCTTGGAGAAGTTCACACAGTTGGTTTAATCCACTCAGCCTCTCAAAAAGGAGCAGTTTGTCTGCATATTCCAACTGCTGCCTGTGTGCTGGCTTTGGGAATTCTGCAGCTGCAGCATTTAAAGTGAACTTTGACTTGTGGGTGTTAATTTTTTATTAGATTGCCTGGCTGGTCTGCTTGGACGAGGCAAAAGTCCCCTCTTAGGGGACAGACCCCTCTTAGGATGAATTGTTCCTGCACCCATATAAATGATTCTGCATCCTCTCTCCCTGTTGCTGTTTGTGTCAGCTCAGCTGTGTGGTGACAGCTCCCCACTTTTCCATGCAGCTGCTGTTTTGCACATTTAACTGTCTTTAGTTAGATCTTAGTGGACTCTTGGCCCCTTTGGGTTTTTTGTCTTTTCAGTCCTTTTTTTCCATGTGGTGCTGGGCAGTGAATTGTTTGAGTTTGAATTGTTTCTGCACAGAAGGAATAAGCCAAAAAGGACTTTATGCAGGTTGCAAAAGGCCAGACTCAGAGGTGAGCCACAGGAACCTTTCTGACACCCATCCACTGCTTGAGCTGGGTGCCCTGGCAGATTTGGGGCTGCTGAAAGGGCTCTGGGCAGCCCCTCCTTGAGATACTTGAGGTGGAGCTGTTGGAGCAGCAGAGGAGGCACCAGGATGATCAGAGAGATGGAACAGCTCTCCTAAGAGGAAAGGCTGAGGGAATTGGGATTGTTCAGTCTGGAGAAGAGAAGCTTCAGGGTAATCTAAGTGTGGCACTCCAGTGCCTGAAGGAGCCCACAGGAACCATGGAGAGAGATTCCCAAGGGCCTGGAGTGCCAGGACAAGGGGGAATGGCTTCCCAGGGGCAGAGGGCAGGGTTAGATCAGATACTAGAAAACAATTCTTAGCTGTGAGATGGTGAGGCCCTTCTCTGGTTGCCCAGAGAAGCTGTGGCTGCCCCGTCCCTGTGAGTGTGTGATTTACTGGCAGTGGAGGAAGGGTGAGAGAGGATTCTGTGACCTATTCAGGACTGAAAGCATTCCAGCTACAGTTCCTCCTGCCTGCTCCACTCTTCCCTTCAATGCACTCCTCATCAATCTCTGTGTTCCTCAAACAGATTTAAGTTCCTGTTTCACCCAACATCTCCCCCAGCCCTCTTCCAGCAGCAAGACTTCTCACGTAGAGGAAACCAGAAGCTCCAGTCCTCTGCTTCCTGATGATCAGGCATTGTATCCCAACAAAACCTCCTCTTTTCCTGTGTTTTTCTGTCTTCTTCCCTCTGAAGAGAACATGTGCAGGTGTTTTGGTCCTCTTGGGAGCATGACCACCAGCAGCAGGATTTTTGGTGCCATTCCTGACTGCCCCAAGCCAGCAACTGCCTGGAATCCTGTTCCCTGGAGTGACAGGCTCGTGTTGAGGTCATCCTGGGGTGTGGGCTCGAGCTGTGTGGGGTGGGACTCTCAGAGGTTGTTTGTTAAAGCTTCTATGCTGAACATTCAGAAAATGGGTTTGTTTTGTTGATTCCCAAGGGCCAGAGCTTGCCTCGTTGTTACTGTTAGGTCAAACGTGACATACACACATGTGATTTGGGTTTAAGAAGAAAAAAGTTTTTATTTTGTGTGTTCTCCACCTTATATACTTGTAACAAAGCATGATCTTAAGTCATTAACTACATCACAACAACTTATTATATTCATTGGTGCAAAGCAATTAGAGTCAATATAATTGGTAAAAGATTTACAGAAATTTAATAAGGCACATATACACATCTACTTATGCACGTAGTCCAGCTTACAAAAACTTTCGTGTATCTTTTCTAATCTGTTTCCATGCTGACAGCCTTGTCTTCTTCTTTGCTATGGATACTCTCAAAAATCATCAATTGATATTTCTTCTGTTAACTCAGCTTGGCTTGCAGGCCAGCTGTCAAGCCCCTGCACAGCACGTGTGTGGAGATCTGCAGGGAAGGCAGTGGTTGTGTCCTTGAGCCCACATGCCAGCACCAACCCTGTGTCCAAGCTGCTGTTCACAGTCCTGCTCCTCTAAGGAAGAGCTTTAAGGCTCTTCTTTATCTCCTCTCACCCCCTCTCCTTCCCACCCTATATGGTCAAAACAACACGTTGTTTTCCCTAAGCACTCCCTTGGAAGGAGCTGGGCTGTTTTGACTGAACTTGGGGCAGATGCTTTGCAGCCAAGCCAAACTTCAGCCAAGTTGTCTAAAGGGTGGACCTGCTCCAAGCCTGCTACAAGGGAATTCAATTTGCCTGATGCTCATTAGGGTCCTTGGCTGTGGGATACCTTTCCCTGTCTTCAGAGAGGTCCTATATTTTTTGCCCCTTTTCCCAGAAACTGGGAGCAGTTTCTGTCAGTTTCTAGCCCGGCAGGGAGCAGTGGTAGCTGAGGAGGTGGCAGAGCAGGAGGTGGGGCAGTGATGATGACACTTAGATGACAGATAGAGATAGCTGAATAGTTTTTTTCAAGAGCTGAAGCATCACTGAGTAGCTTAAAACCTTGTTGAAGACTAAATTGTTAATTTTGTTGGTGATTGTAATTATTACTCTGTGTCTTCCTAATCTGCTCGGATTTTTGCATCAAACTCTGCAAAAATCCTTCTCAGCTGTGTTTGTCTCTCAAATACAAAAAGGGGGAAGTGTGGAGGGGCTTGACAGCTGGCCTGCAAGCAAAGCTGAGTTAACAGAAGAAATAACAATTGATGATTTTCGAGAGTATCCATAGCAAGGAAGAAGACAAGGGCATCAGCATGGAAACAGATTACAAAAGACACATGAAAATTTTTGTAAGCTAGACTACGTGCATAAGTAGATGTGTATACATGCTTTATTAATTTTCTGTAAAACTTTTGCAATTATATTAACATTAATTGCTTTGCACCAATGAATATAAGTTATTGTGATGTAACTAATGACTTAAGATCACGCTTTGTTACGAGTATATAAGCTGGAGAACACGCAGAATAAAAAACTTTTTTCTTCTTAGGCCCTGATCACGTGTGTATGTCACGTCCAGCCTAACAGTAACAATTAGAGTCCTTGCTTGTGGGATACCTTTCCCTCTCTTCAGACAGGTTCTGTATTTTTTGCCCCTTTTCCCAGAAACTGGGAGCAGTTTCTGTCAGAGTTTCTAGCCCGGCAGGGAGCAGCGGTGCTGAGGAGCTGGCAGAGCAGGAGGTGGGGCAGTGTGTTCTCATCCTGAGCACACCATGAAAAGCTCTGCTGCAGACAGCAGTGAAATTAATTGAGTGGCCCTAGGTTAAAGTTTGGCAGAACAACTGAAAGCTGCTGTGTGAGGAGCTGTGCTGGAACAGGTTGGGGAGTGATGGTATCTGCTCTGCCAGTTGGGTCATGCATGATCTCTCAGGGCTACGACAGGTGGACACCAAGATTCAGAGCAGCCACAGCTCACCTGGACTTTGGTTGGAGTAGGGGATTCCCAAAGCTTTACTGAGTTATGTGTTCTTCTGTCTTGGGCAGTAAATGGTAGGTTTTCTGCCATTTGAATGGTGTTACTGGGTCAGGAACTAATTTTTCAGCACTGTATCTGGGTTAAGGCATTCAAAATTGGTGCCAGGCTCCAGCAGATGTGAAAATCAAATCTCCTTTTTCTTAATGCCTCTGCTTTTTTCTGGCCACTCTTGCAGACAATGCTGCCAAAATGCTCAATGCTCTCTGTTGGAGGATGTCTAGACCCACTCTATTGATGTGCCTGTTCTGTTGCCCATTTAGAAATGCCCCTCTCTCAATCACAGGGCTTGTAGAAAGGATCTGTATTGATTGGTTTCAATTTATGCACCTATTTCATGCAGCTCCTAGGAAAGTGATGCTATTTTGGATGAGCTTTCAGAAGTGAAAGTTTCAAAGTGAAACACCTCTGGTGCCTTTCAGTGGGTAATTCTCCTGTACTGGACAATAACAATTGATGGTCGATTTGGTTCTTCAGATCTGATGGTTTCTGTCAAAGCACTCTCTTTGCTGTTGCTGTTCCCTGGACAGAGCCATGCACTGAGGCAAAAGAACCAGAAAATCAGTGCTTTTTCTGCAGCTGCCTGTGCTGGGCTGCATGCCTGTGCTTGAGAGACAATGGCTATTGCTTGCTTACCTGTACAGAGCTCCAGAGTAGGACAATATTTAACCTACTTCTCCAAAGGCCATGCAGGTTTTTATTAACTTAGGATCATTTTTTCCCTGAGTGGTGAATGCAGTGTGGTTGCCATCAGCAGTGCAGGGCTCTGGGGTGCACTCCATGTCCTCACATTGTCCTCCTCCTGACTCCTCCAAACTCCCTGGTACAGCACAGCCTCCAGGCAGCTTGGCTTCATGTGGGTTTAAAGTCTGCTGCAGTTTGAAATGAACTGAGCTCAAGCTGTCCATCCCATCCCCAGACTGAGCATTTTTAACCCATTCCTGTGTATGTAGAGAAACACAGGCTCTGACAAGCAGCCCAGGAGCCACTGGGGAGGGACAGTCCCTGTTTTGTCTGGAAGAGACCTCAGCCAAGGAGCAGCATCTCTGGGCACCTCACCTGCCTGGTATTTCTGTCAGGGTGAAAGCCAGGGGTCCATGTGCTCAGGGTACATCGTGTTCACCAGAAGCACTGAGCTTGAATTAATTGCTTCCATCATGAGGCACATTGAGAGCTGTGGAAATCCTGAGTTGTCTTTTTGGATAAAGTCCATAACTGTACCAAAGCTCTCTCCTTCTTTCTTCCTGTCTTTTCCCTGAGATGCCAAGAAGGAGAACAGCAGTGAAGTCACCTCTGAAGATCTCCAGCCCCTGTAGTTGAACAGACTGTCCTGGTCACTCAGCTCTGTCAGCCCAAGCGTGTCAGGCATTTTTCTGCTTCTTGTAGCAGCAGCCTATTAAAATATCTGATTCAGACAGGGATCAGAGGTTTCAGCAGGCATCTAAGGATAATAACCACCTTTTAGCTCATCTCAGAAGCCTTGTGCTTTCAGGGTAAACGTGGGGTTTCTTTCCTAGGCCATCTTCTCCCTTGGCACAGAAGTGCTGGCACTCAGGTGCGTGGAAGATGTTCCGATAGCATTTGTGTGGCTCAGAGAAACCACTAGCCTGTGAAATAAAAACAGCTCAAGGTTCTCTCCACACAGAGCTCCAGCGTGTTCAGGCACGGTTCAAAGGCTGCAGCAATGCTAACAGGGCTCTGTCTGCCGTGGAGGCTGCGTGGTCTCCAGTGCCTGACTACAAAGGATGGTGGTAGAGGCTGGTGAGTGCAGCCTGATGAGAACATTGCTCTGTGCCCTGTGGGGATTGAATCCTTCAGAGTCCTTGTGAGAGCCAATTTGCTGTGCCTGCTGCTGCATCTTTTGACACCTCAACTCCCCCAAGAGAAGGGAAAAAGACATATAGGAATGATGTGTTCAAAGCAGCTGATGCTGTTCATCACCTTGGCTGTGCACTTCTGAGAGCTCAGAGGGGTTTGGTCAGGAATAGCCCAGTGTGAAGTTAAACCCAGATCTCCAGGCTGTTCTTATAGTGAGTTTATTACAGATGATCAAAGGGGGTTTCTCTCTGCCCTGTGGATGCAGCATGCATGGAGCTGCTTCTACCATCTCATTTTCTCTAATTTCACCATGATCTGTGATGGGCTGGGGTCTGCTGCCTTGTCCTGGGGTGACCAAAGAAGTTCCCAGCTGTAGGGCAGAGGTAGAGCAGACAGATGGCTCATGGAAAGGACACTGCCTGTGTTGGGACTGCAGGTGAACCGAGCAGAGAGTGCTTGTGGGTGGGAAATGTATCCAGTGATCCTGAAGCTGTGCAAGGGCAAGGCAGAAGCAGTTTTCCTCTTGGTTTCTCTTGGTTTATCCCTACTGGTAAGTCTGAGAGGTGTCATGATTATTTCCCCTTTCTGTCACAGAAACCCTTTCTGAGATGTGGATTTTTTCCCTCTCTGGCCCTCTCAGGCTGATGCAAGCCAAGCACTGGAGCAGAAGTATGGGAGTGAAGGTCACGCCAGCAGAGCAGGATGGGCTATTTCTGTTGTGTGACACACTCTAGAGGATGCATTAAGAAGTGATTGTCATGCCTTAGTGCTCTGTAGTGACCAGCTATGGAAAGGGTGATTTAAAAGTGGTTGTCAGGCTGTGCACTCTGCAGTGCAGGGTGAGGCCCCGGGAATGAGAGGAGTTACTGGGTAACCACCAGATCAGGGATTCTTCTGCCTTTAGTTACTGTTTATTTGCTTCTTTAGCACAGTCCCTCTGCATGCTGGTGTGTCTTGATAAAACCCATAAGGACTGCTGCTGTTTGCTGCCCCAGGTTTACCTACGGCCACGCGGGCACCGTCTACAAGGAATTCGTGTACATTTCGGGAGGCCACGATTACCAGATCGGCCCCTACAGAAAGAACCTGCTGTGCTACGACTACCGCACGGACGTGTGGGAGGAGAAGAGGCCCATGATCACTGCCAGGGGCTGGCACAGCATGTGCACCCTGCAGGACAACATCTACTCCATCGGAGGCAGCGACGACAACATCGAGACCATGGCTCGGTTCGACATCCTCAGCGTGGAGTCCTACAGCCCCCAGTGCAACCAGTGGACCAGAGTGGCCCCTCTGCTGCAAGCCAACAGTGAATCGGGGGTGGCAGTGTGGGAAGGCAAGATTTACATCCTTGGAGGTTACAGCTGGGAGGAGGCTGTCTTCTCCAAAACAGTCCAGGTCTATGATAAGGAGAAAAATAAATGGTGCAAAGGGACGGACTTGCCCAAAGCGATTGCCGGAGTGTCCGCGTGCGTCTGCGCCCTGAAACCCAAAACAGAGGACAAAAAGAAAAAGATAAAGACAAAAAAACATCAAGATCGAGGAAGATGACCACTCCTGGATAGCCACCCTTGGGGTGGTGGGCTCCTTGTATTTAGACATTTCTATCTAACCTTTATTCTTTTTCTTTTTAAACAGGGTGGGGAGGGCATCATCTGAAGCCTCAGAAAATGTACACTTGAATGTGGTTTTTGGATTAAACTCATGTTTAAGGTAAAAACAACAAAACAAAAAACTCCCCCTCTTGCTATACAAAGGGTGATGTGGCCAGAGAGGTTCTGCTGCTCTCCTGAATGTTAAGGCTTAGGCTTCTCCTTCTGTGGTTCATGGCATTTCCACATACATCGTATTATATCGACGTTTTAAGGAGGTTTTTAAAAACAACTTTTATACTTTTTTATACCACATTTTGCTAACTCAGTCTCTCGTTTGCCATATATTACGTTGTTGACTGTAGAAGCTGCAGCCCTGTGCTCGTGACCCCGCTGTTGGCGTCAGGAACTCCTGGTGTGATGATCTGTGGTGTGTGTGTGGCTTGGCCAGGACGTGGTGCGGCTGCTGGAGCAGCGCTGGCATCCCAGCATTGTCAGGCAGTCAGCTGGAATCGGGACTATTGTCACAATCCCAGCTCCCCCAGAGCCCAGCTCGCCAGCCATGCCCATAAACACCCTTTATTTCAGTGACTGCTGATCTGCTGAGTGGATTTCAAGGGCTTTGGTTTAAAGTTCAGCTGTTGATCATTGCTGTTATTTTTTCCTCAGTCCTCCTCTCCCATCTCCCTTTCCATGTATTTCAGATTTGCCTTTTCTTCCGTCTGGTGTATGTGCAGGTGATATCCTGCTGCCCTCATTCTTTTGTCTTTTTTTCCCCCCTCAAACTTCTTACCTCAATCATTGGAAAACACTAAGAAAACATTTTTGCACTTAATTTCATTTGAAACTCTGGTAGGAGTTTCTACTAAAGAAAACTGCTTTAAGACCTACTACAAGCACATGTGTAAGGAAAGAGGTAACAGTAAATTTCTGGAGTGCAAGGAGGTTATAGGTTTTCTTCAATGCTAAGAAAACTAGTTGGAATTAATTTTCTGAAACTATTTGAGGGGGTTTTTTGGTGGTTTTTTTTTAATTTAAAAAAAAGCCTCAGGAGTCAGGCTTTCATTTGCATTAATGGATTTATTTTAAAGCCTTTGTGTACTGCATGAGGTAATGGCTATTCTTTTTTAGCCTAAAAATAAATTTAAAACCAAAAAAACCCAAATGAAACATTTTGGTTATGACAAACTCATTGACAAGTTTTTGGGGTTATTTTTTTAATATCTGAAATCCTTGCTATGTTGACTGACAACTACTTAACTTTTTGGGGACATTTTCATGTGTAAGTATACAACAAAAATTTCAAAGACTTGCTTTTTTTCTGTTACTGGGTTGCTTGTTACTATATCCCCTCTTTTATCGTGTTTATGTATTACATTAATGTCTGGGAACAATAAATCCAGTTTAGAATATTCTATTCATCAGTCTGATGTCTTGTGTATTGATTTCACTGAGGTTTTCCTTTTTGATTAATTGGAAAAAAAATAATCCTGTAATTTTTCAGTGGAATTCATAATGATGGAAACACTTTAGTGGGAAGATAAATTTAACAATATTAAATAGAAATAGAACTTATTTAGATAATTGATTTTTTTCTACATTTTTCTGCTCCAGACAGTCAGAAGAGACAAGGGGGAATGGCTCCCCACTGCCAGAGGGCAGGGTTAGATGGGACACTGGGAAGGAATTCTCCCCTGTGAGGGTGGGCAGGCCCTGGCACAGGTGCCCAGAGCAGCTGTGGCTGCCCCTGGATCCCTGTGAGTGTCCCAGGCCAGGCAGGACAGGGCTTGGAGCACCCTGGGACAGTGGAAGGTGTCCCTGCCCATGGCAGGGGGTGAAACAAGGTGAGTTTTGAGGTCCCTTCAAGCCAAACCATTCTGTAATTCTATGAAATTCCTTTTCACATTTTTACAGGTTTGACAAAAGATCCAGTCCAGTTTGTAAGGTGGTTTCAAAGACAGTATTTAATGGAGTGTAGATAAACAATTTACAATTTCTTGGTGTTAAACATGAACAAAAGACAGCTTCAGTGCTCATCCAAAAGGGGCAGAGGCTGTGAGTGAGGGTGGGACATGTCCTGTGTCATTAGAGGTCACTGAGGGATCCTACCTGTTGCTGCCAGAAGCATTTTTCCATTACTAAAGGAACAAGTGATCCCCATTTGCACCTCCAAGCCCATGGCAGGGAGCACTCCTAAAGGCAAGGTCTGGCATAGTGCCCCTGGATTTGGGGTGCTGTGGATGCAGATGTGGCTGATCACCCCTGGATTTGGGGTGTGGTGGGTCCAGATGTGTTAGATCACCCCTGGATTTGGGATATTGTGGATGCAGATGTGGCTGATCACCCCTCAGGAAGTGTCAGCAGACAGCACAGGGAGCTTGGAGCTCACCCTCACTCCCCAGTGCTGCTCAGCTTTGGGGAATTGGTGTGCTGGAATTTCTGAAAAAGGGAGAATTTGTATGACACCAGTGGATTTCTGCTCTGGTTTTTGAGGTCTGAACTGTCCTCTTGGTGAGGAATTAGGGTTGGCAGAGGAAAGGTGTATTCTCTTGCTCCAGCCTGGCTCCTGAACCTGCAGATCCCACTGCCCTCATCCCTAAGCTCTGTGAAGCATTTCACTCTTGCCAGGAAGCACAGCTCTTTCTTCCTGCCCCAGGGAAAAATAACTACTGCTCTACCTCATTTCTAAAAAGGCTTCCATTGCCAAATTCTGAGGAAAGCTCGTTTTACCTGAAACAAAGCAGCTACCAAAAGCCTCAGGTTTGCTCTTCCCACACTTCCATATCGTGGCACTGGCATGTCAAGGAGCTGCTGCTGTAACTCTGACATTGGATAACAAATCCCTCGAGGTGCCCTGAGGAAAAATCCCAGCCTGGTGTGAGATGCAGTTGTTTTGAAGGCTTGAGAGAGAAGATGAAAATATTTTTGTTCTCGAGTCGAAATTTTAAATTGAGAAAAATGTGCTGGTGTCTTTGTGTGTAAGAGATCTGACTGCTTTCAGTGGTTTCTTCCAAAAACTGCTGATTTTCTGGGCGCTGTTTAGGATTCTGGATTCTTGCGTGACAGCAAAAAAAGAGGTTGTGTGTCTAGGGAATGTAAAGAAATAATTTAACCTTCAGTGCTCTTTCTGAGAGCAATTTAACTTGCAGAAAACAAGCCCAGATTTGAATTGTGATTCTTCCCTTGCTGGTATGTCTTAGCAAAGCTCTGACCAGTAAAACAAAAAAAAAAAAAGCTGGCATGACAGGCTTTAAATATTATTTTATTTCAGCTTCTTGAGCTATTTCAGTTCTCATGAATGTAATAATGAGAGAGATGCTAATTATTCCTTCATGAACTTATGGCTTTGGGGTGTCTCAGGGATCAGGTCAGGGCAGATGGAGAGGTTCTGTCACCACGCTGTGAGGGTCAGAGCACAGCTCAGCTACTCACAGCTTCCTCCTCCTTCCTGGTAACTCCACACAGGAGGACACAGCCCAGGCACGGGGTTGTTGGTGCTACACACATTTTTTAGTTCCTCCTGGAACCTGGAGTAGCTTTGGGAAAAAATATACCTTTGTTTTATGATGATGGGTTTGGTGACAGAACACGAGGGGAAGGTGAGATGGAGACTTGCTGGTTCTTTTGACGGTCCAGAACTGACAGAGATGATTGAATGGGAAGAGGGAAGAGTTATATTTAAGATAAGGATGAATAAGTCACAATTAATTAGCCAGAAGTTCTGCATAGATAATTGAAACACTGAGTCAAGCATCCACATGATCTACTCAAGGCTTGTCCACATTTCAAATGTGTCCCTGCTTGACCTAGTCCATGCTTAGGATTTTTACATCAGCAAATCTTTTTAGAAACATCCAGAAAATTTAGGAATTCCCCCTTTCTGTGAACAGCCAATGGAATTTGAAGTCAGGTTTGCATTAACCCATTTTTGGAATTAAATAGCTGCTGTTTGCCTGCGTTACCTGTCTAAACTCTTCCACCTGCACAACCATTCCTGCCCTTCTGCTCTCAGGTTCCCTTTGCCCACTCCCAGTGCCTGCTGCTGGCCTGGGACATTTAGGGCTCAGAAAGTTAAAAAAATATTACCAAGGTTGATAATTGTACAATCTCTGATGCTGGCCTAGAACTGGCTGGTTCTCTACTGAAATCTTAAACATCCTATTTTTAATATGAGCCAACTGATCCTCCCTGAGATCCAGCCAGGGCTTGCAAATACTTTATGTAGGCAAAGCCCTTATTGGACCTAGAAACTGTTGGGATAAAGGTTCTGCTTCTCTGAAGAAAAGGTCCTGGGAGCTCTTGAAGCTCTTGGCACAGGGATGAAGCTCTACAAGGACAGCGCTAAACCTCCTGAAGTGCTACAGCAGTCCCTGAAAAAGTGGGTGTGAGGCTCCCGAGTGCTTCAACTCCCCAAAAGTCACCTTCAGAAGCCGTGTGCACACATCTCCTGGCACTGTCACATGAGCACAGATCCCATGACCTTGTGAAGTCCCACGGAGTCGCCAGCACTTTGCATTTCCAGCAGGATAGGAGCAATTACAGCAGCACCTGGAGCCAGATACCCTGGGAGTGGTTTATCCAGCTCCCAGGCTGCTGTCAGACAATCCTTTATTTCCATGGACCTCGTTTGGTTTTGATAAATCCACATGTTGTCAGGAACATCGCTCCATGAATTTTAAGAATGTGCATAAGCAGAAAGAAAAATACGACACTGGTTATTTTTTTAATTTGGAAAAGCAACTTGTTGATTTGGAGGGATAACTCACAGCCACTGGCATAAAGAATGTAAGAAAATACAAGTGATTTATGCAATGAAAGCAGTAATGAAATAACAGGCCAGTAAAACTGGCAAAAATTAATAGAACAGAACCAAGGTGGAAACTTTACAGCAGGTAAGTTTCATCAAAAAAAAAAGCCCCTTAGATTATTAGGAAATATTATGGTAAAATGTTAACAGATTTTATAATTACACTATACTAAGACGGAATAAAATTGAACGTGTTTAAAGTGTTGCTGAATGAGACAGTGACATCCTTTCTCAGTTTTCACCCTCAGCTCTGGGTTTTAGCAGTTTTGGTATTTGAATTTCTGCTTTCCAGACTGAAGACACTGTGCTCATTTGTATTTTGGAACAGTCAGTTTACTTAGGCAGCATTGTGGGCAGAAGGGAATTTTGCCTTCAACCAGAGGAGCTACGTAAGGGTTTTCACTCCATTATTTACCTTGTAAATTAGACTCCCGAGGGGAGAGGGGCTTTCAGACGTTTGAAATGCTGTATGCAAAAAGCCTCAACATTTGTCTCCCTTTTTTGTTTCTCCCCTTTAATATTAACCAGCCATTTTCACTGCTGGTTCTCTGCCTCAGGACAGCAGAGCAACACCGGGGAGAGACAAAAGCGAGGGAGCGGCAGCTGGGTGTGTCAGCTGGAAGGGTAAAGGCTGATAGAGAAAATCATTTACTGTCATTAGCACGCGGTAAGTGTTGCTCTTCACAAAACAGGAGGGACGTGTCCTTGTCCTGGAGACGGGGAGGAATCTTCTCCCCACTTTCCCCAAGACACAGAGTTCTTGTGTGCTCATCCTTTCTTCAGTTCAATTTTCTCACTGATACAAAGTTGTCTCCATCACTCGCTCTAGATCCAGAATCGAATTAGACTTTTGCAGGACTTGGTAGTTTGTTTCAGGAAAAAAAAAAATGAAGTAAACTAGCGATTAATTTGATGGATTCTTGCCTGGGGGTTTCAGTATTGCTATGACTCAATCCTCTCAAAATCATGAGATTGGCTTAGTCATTCCTTTTATTATTTTTTTTCCTAGATAAAAACCCCGAACCCTTTCCCACCCTGGTTATTTGGGACAGAGGTGGGACAGCTTCACTCTGGCATCACCCGGGCACACAGCCTTACCTGTCACCTGCCAGAGTGACAAATAAGGAGATTTGTGCATGTGACCTTTTACAGATGAAAATTGGACACTAGGAGGAATGTTTTTTCACAGAAAGGGTGATTAAACATTGGAATGGGCTGTCCAGGGAGGTGGTGGAATCACCATCCCTGGAGGTGTCCAAGGAAAGCCTGGATGTGGCACTCAGTGCTCTGAGCTGGCTGACCAGGTCACAAGCTGGATTCAATGGTCTTGGAAGGTTTTTCCAACTTAATCAAGGAATCACAGAATTATTTGGGCTGGAAAGGATCTCTGGAGATCATCCAGCCCAACGACCTTGCCAAGGTAGGGACATCTGGAGCAGGTGACACGGGAACGTGGCCAGGTGGGGCCCGAATGTCTCCCTCAGAAGACTCCACACCCTCCTTGAGCAGCTATTCCAGAGCTCTGCCACCTTACACGGGCAGAAATTCCCTCTCACATTGAGCTGAACTTCTCGCGGTTTAGTTTATGGCCACTGCTGCTTGTCCTGATGTTGAGCATCATGGAGAAAGGTCTGGCACCAGGCTGGCACAGGTGCCCACAGCAGCTAGGGCTGTCCCTGGATCCCTGGCAGTGCCCAAGGCCAGGCCGGACAGGGCATGGAGCAGTGCAAGGCGTCTCTGATCACGGCAGGGGGTGGAACTGGATGATCTTTAAGCTCCGTCCATGATTCTTTCAGCACCCACCCCACCCTGGCGATATTTTACACGCATTTAACCAGATCCCCTCTCAGCCTCCTCTTCCCCATGCTAAACTCCCTCCGCTCCCGCAGGCGAGATGCCCGCCGGGCTGCTCCAGGGAAGCCCTCGGGGCTCCTCGCCCGCCTCGCTCCCCTCAGGGAGGCGGAGCCGCCTCCCGCCCTTTTCCCTGGGCGCCCTCAGCTCCCGCCCCGTGCGCGCGCAGCGGGCGGGCGGGGACGGCGCATGCGCGGTGCGGCGCGCGCCCGCCCGCCCGGCCCGGCTGGTGCGTGCGAGGGAGAAGATGGCGGCGGCGGGGGCGGCGGCGTGAGGGGCCGGGACCGCCGAGCTCCCCGGGGACGCGGGGCGCCATGGCCCTGCACGGCGCGCAGGTACCGTCCGGCACCGCGGGCACCCTTGCGGCACCGCGCCCGGATCCCGCCGGGCTCCCGGCGGCGGGTGGGCCCCGGGATGGGGGGGGAGCGTGGTGGCCGGGAGTAGGCCCAGGGTGATTGTGCACGTTCATTGAATGTGCTGAGGGCGGTGGGGCGGCCTCGCTGCCCGCGGGGACGGCGGATCCGGGGCTCCCGGGGCGGAATTCCCATCCCGGAGGGGTCCGGAGCGCGGGCGGTCGGCCCCGCGGCGGTGTCGGTGTCACCACGCCGGGGCCCGGGGCGGGGGGTGCCGGTGCTGAGCCCCCGGCCGAGCGTGCCTCGGACAGAGCCCATCGCTCCGGCTGCTCTTTTGAATTTTTTTGGAGGAGGGGGGAGAGGCAGAAACGATTCTGTAACGAGAAGGGAATAAGGAGATTTGTAAACTAATCCTCCCCCCTCCTCCCCCGCCCAAACACTCGCTAAACCCCGGCGCATCGGGGTGCAAAGGGCTGAGTGTTGCAAGATCGCCGTGCACGGGGATGCGTGTGCGGATTCCCTGGATCCCACTGGCTGAACCAGCCCCGGAGATTTGTGCACCGAGTGGAAAAAAAACTGCAGTCGTGGTGGTTTTTCGCTGGAAGTTTACAGCTCGGTTCCTGGGCTAATCCAGTGTGTGCTTAGAGCGAATGATTGAATGGGTTCGCTTCGCTGTTTCTTTCTCTTAAGGTTTTTCTCCCAAAGAGCTTGAAAGCAGGAATGTCAGGAAAAGCGTGTGGAGCTCTGGAGTGTTTTATTTGCAAGACTTAGAGCAACTTTGTTGTTTAGCAAATAATAAAGTTTAGAAAAGTGTGGTAGCGTTAAAAGTAATTTTGTTAAGGATCCGTGTCTTCTGTCATAGAAAGCACGTTTCATACAAAGTAAGTCCTTTTGAACAGGGTGATGCTTTACTATAAGTTCTGTAGATTTTGTCTTTTTTTCTTCTCAATGAACTTAAGTTACCCATCAAATGAAGACGTGCACTGGTGGCACTGGTATTTCCATTTTTGAAAGTTCGTAATTGTTGAAAACTATGCCGACGTTTCTTGTCCAGTTTGATTTATTTACGTTTGAGAGAAAAACGTGAGAGCTTTTGTTAATGTCGGTGTTCTTAAGGCAGCTGCAGTGTCTGGAGTTTGTTTCAAATTTATGACTAATTTTAAAATTTTGTGTCCTTCAAGTTTTATTTCAACGTGAAGGAAACTCACTCACTTTTCAACCTTTTTTTACTGTCCCAGTGAATGATTTTTGGAATGCAGCTACATCAGAAGGATTCAGTATTGTTTCAGAAACATTCAGCTCAAGAGCTGTTTCAGTCCCTGCTTTCTTCCCCCTCAGCCGTGCATGTGGTCAGTTTAACGAGTTCGGTGTTTAAAATGCGCCTTTTCTCATGATTTGGAGGAGCTAAGGATTTGTTTTGTTCTGTACATAATTACATTAGTATACTTTAAAACAAAAAATGTTATGCTGATTTAGTTTATGGTGAAGTGCTCCATTGCTGAAATTAAAACTGGGCTGTAAATTCATCTTTAGTAGCAGTTTGAGCACAGCCTATTTTAAATCATCCCCCTCAGTAGGTAAAGGTGGATTTTAGGTCTCGTGAGGTTGCTGCTGAAGTTGTAATATATTATTTGTATTAGATAGTTTGCATATAATGTGGAAGATAGATATTTTGGAAGCACATTTCTAAAATATTGTTTAGCTAATGCTTTGTTCATGTTACTAAACACACCCTGTTTCTGGGTATTTTTCAAATGTAACCTGTTTATTGAGATGCTGTCTGGGATTTATGTGAGCACATCTTCCAGAGCAGTGCTGTGATGCTGAATTAAGGTAACAATGTTTTGGAGCCTTTGAATGGAATCCTGAAGATAAGCTCAGGGATGCAGTTTTACATGTGTAAGGTGTTTCCTCTGTTTTAGGATGATAGTGTTGCAGATCAGTAGGAAAAATAAGAAAGTTTTGATAAAAGTTGCCTGTTCTGAGTACAAGATAAATAAGATTATTGAGTTATTATGTTCATGTCATGATGCAGAAGTAGACAGAAGTGTGTTCTTCTTCCATATCTCCAGTTTGGGTGAACCATCATTGAGGCATTCTTTGTCACACAGAGGAAAAACACCTTCAAGAAGATCCTGCTGCTCCTCCAGCTAAAATGCAGAGTCAGATTTCTGCCATGGATGGATTCATGGAATAGTGGGCAGAAATATTTCATCAGTCACTTTGCACATTGTGACAAATGACTCCTGAAACCCCATCATGTCGAATATTTCCATTGATTTTGGGTGGCCAGCTCAGCAAGCACAGAAGTGTTTGGTGGCACGGTTCAGCTCTTGCTGGTGTTTGTACCTCTGTTCCGTGGCACTATTTCATAATCATCTCACGAGAGGTTTCAGTGTTGTGTGGGTCTGCTGGGTGTGTGCTGACTGTCTTCACAATCTGTCCTTTTTTAAGGTGAGCTACAAGTGAACCTGCTGTATTGCTCCATGACACTAAAGATGTTAAGCTGATCTAGTTAAAACCACTTGTCATCAAGGGCATCTAAAAATCTCTTAAAAAAAAAAAAAGACAGCTTAAAAACTATTTCCCTGTTTGGAAAGACTAAAACTCTGTAGGAACTGTATAAACAGTTATTTTAGCCACTTTTTCTATTGTTTTTCATAGAAAGAATTAATACAGAGGCATCATTTGTAAATCCTGTGAAAACAAGTTAAGCAGAAGAAAGGATACCATAGCAGAATGAATCATTTATGCTTGTTTTGTTCTTCCACCATTACTGTGGTGTCAGATGAACTCGGTGCCATTTTAAATGTACCACGTTGGCCCCAAACCCAGCTGAAGTGAAAACCAGGTGGGTTTGAGCTGAGAAAAAAAAGCTGAACAAGCTCCTAAGCTGCTCATCCTCACCCAGGTTGTGTCTGGCCTGGCAACCAGAAGAACTGGAACTCGAACATGGCATGCAACCTGACTCCCTGAAACACTGCACTGCAAAGTGCCTCTTTTATGGCCGGCTTGGAGGGCTGCTCCCTGCCGGGGTGTAGCTTGATGTTTCCTTAAGCCAGGACTCTTTCTAGAAGACAGAAAAAAAAAAGAAAAAAAAAGGCAGCAGCCTGCAGGCATTTGTGCTGTGCTGCCTTTGCAGTGTCTTGCCTGATGTTTGTGGTGATTAGGAAATCGATGTCTCGAAAATAATGTCCAAAAAATGGTTGTTATGCAGCTGGATGAGTTTCTTGTGCACATGTGTGTAACGTTGGCGTGTCCTCATGGGCAGAAAGAAATGTTTGGGGATGGGGCAGTTGGATTCTGTCAGGTTTGTGAAATCCACTGAAGATATGAGGGACACCCTGAACACAAAATGAAGGTGGCTGTGGGAAAGGGCTGCTGGGGAGTGGAATTGGAGGGAGGTGTGTGAGTGCCCCATCTTGCTGCTGCTGCTCAGCTGCTGTCCTGTGTTTAAAGGGCTGAAGAAGCTGGGTTTGTCTCTCCCCACTTCTTTTTCGTTGCTCAGAAGGGTCTGGGCTCATCTTTTGCCCATGGAGTGAGCAGTTATTCCAGGCTTCTGTGATCTTGGGAATTCAGGCTGCAGCTGGAGCTGGGAGTTTCGGTAGCCAGAAGGGATCATTTGCCTTTCTAAAATGTGAATGGTGAATCCACACTGAGTAAAGTGGGTGAATGTGGGTTGGTTGACTTAAAAAAAGGAAGTCTGGGAAAACTGACATAGAACTTAAATTTGGAACTATATGGCAGCATGCAAATAGGCTAAAACCCACAGGTTTTGTGAATCACTGCTATTTATTCTGTGCATTGTAGACTATAGCACTGATCTGGAGACTGCTTAGAATGGATCCAGCCATTTACCTATTAATAAATCCAGTTTCTGTAGGCAGTTGCTCAGACATACTGGTCTTTGCATTCATGTGGCTGTTAAAATACTTGTAAAGTTAAGTGGGGTTTTGTTTGTAGGTAAACTGAGCAGTCTCATTCTGTTCAGTGATCGACACACAACATGCTGTGTCGTACAAAACTGCCAAATCTGTTAGAATAGAAGTTGCTGGCCTTGGGCCATTGGATTATAGTCATTTGTCACTCTAATGCCATTTCAGCAATGTAGATGTTCATTTCCAAAGAATTAAACATGCTGGAACTGCGGTTTTTCTTTTTGATGGAACTGTTTTATGTGTGATCATTAAACATACAACTGGGGATTAGGGAACAAAGGGTTATGCTTTGTGGTGAAAAAGTGTGTGTGTGTACATGTGTGTGTTTGTATATTCAGACATTCCATAATAGAATAGTCTGATATTTTAAAATTGGGGTTCTGAACCCTCTTTTTGTTTTATGAAATTGTGCCATAGGTATTTAAGACTGTGTTTTAAGTATTTCCAATAATGGGGCTGTGTTGGTTATTTTTAAAACACTTTAAAGGATTCTGTTTTGTTAGTGCTTATGTTAATATATTCATTAGTGCTTTAATAGGGTAAAACTTTGAAGTACATTAGTCTTTTCATTTTGTATTTGACTCTCTAATACCTAATTTATTTTCAGATATTCCTGATATTTTAAATATATGTAAGAACTTTTCCTCCTTGTTTGACAGCATACAATTTATTGATCTTCAGTTTGTGCTACAAGGTCTGTTTTTCTTCACCTGTACTTAGGCAGGAGGAAGATTAAATCACAGTAGCCCTAACAAAGTGTTTGTGCAAGGCTTCTTTGAATCATACACCTTGTGAAAAAACATCTGTTTTTCAAATCAAGAAAGGCTTGTGGAGATTCTGTGGTAGCCACCAATGTCAGTGGACAATGTGCAGGAGCACTTGGGGGAATTTGCTGCTGGTATTGTTGTATGTGAATTCATATCATGGATGGAAGCTGTAAGAGAAGCACTGTGTGTTATTTGCATTGGAATTATAGTAGGAAAGAAAGGGATATAGATGAGCTGAAAGCAGGGTAATGTTAACACAAACTGGAAAACCACTGAAGGGATCTGAAATTATTTTACTTTGTTAAAAAAGTAAATAGCCCAAGTGAGGCTCAGCTTTGAGGTGGAAGAGAACAATGCACGACCTGTAAGAAGCTGTAAAGAAGAGCATGTCTCTAAAGGTTGTGTGAAAAGATGCATTTAAAACATGCAGGAAAGTAGGTTTTCTTCAAAGAATTCTGTGTATGAAAGACTTCTTATTTTGTTTGAACTCCACTGAGCAGACCAGCAGAAATTGCTGAGTTATTCCCCCAGTGCACTGGGCATGTTTTTTCATACAACATTTAGAGCCTGCTGTAGTGATTCACAGATTTCCTGCCTCATTTTTCCCCATGAATGTTGCAGGCTGGCAGTGGATTTGCCACTGTAACTCAAAATACAGAAGTTGTGTATCATTCATACAAAGAAGTGAAGGCTTCTGGTCTGAAAATGTTTTATCTTGTTGGAGTGAGATGTCTTTGTAGGTACTAAAGCAACCTGTTAAAATAGGTAAAATACTGATAATCCCTTAAATTCTTGGTGCAAGCTTTAGGCTGGATGGAGAGGGAAGTGGAAAAAGTTCAGTTAATTCATTAATGGTAGAGGCAGGCAATTAGATTAGTTGTATTAAAATAATGGGTTTGGACCATGTTACTTAGGGAGGGTATTGAGTTCAAAATGAGGCTGGCACATAGTGTGGGATGGCCTTGTCATTTTAAATATGAGTAGATAGGGTAAAAAGGAGAGGGAAGTCAAGCAGAAAGGAAAAGAGTCATTGTCAGCACAGGTAACAGCTGAATTGCAAAAAGAACCAAGTTCTCTGGAGTTCCAGTGTACTCAGTCTATCCATTAAATCTTATGGGTTCTAATAATAGCTAGCTGAGCAAAGAAAGTAAGAAATAGCACTCTGGTGTCCTTACAGCATGGAAAACCTCACTTTCTGTTCTGCTGCTGCCTTTGGGATACAAAACCAGAACCCTCACTGTTTGAAAATGTCTGTGGAGCACTGTGTTTAATTGATACAAAGTTGGAAAAAAGTTAAAGACAATTTATTGAGGCAATTTCCACTTACTTAGGCAGTACTCACTTTCCCCTCAGTTAAGGGCTGTGACCATAGACTATTGCCCTTAACAAGAAGTTTAGCCTTCCAGATTTCATCACACATAGTGAGAACTCCCTAACAGAACTTGTAACAACAACAATGAAAAAGAGTTTATGCAGTTAGTGTGCTTTCAGAGCAGGCAAGAATAAAATATATAAAATTGTCATCCTGGCGTTGCAAGCAACAGAAAATATAAGTGCAGCAGCGTCAGAAGTGTGAAAGAGGAGCAGTCAGCTTTCAGAGCAGAAGAAATAAAGCTGTTGAAATTTGTTCCTGTCAACAGGCTCATGGTTTCAGTCTCTTGAACTTCACCGTAGTCCAGACATAGTGCAGAATTGTGGTGGCCAGTGAATTGTGGTGGCCACTGGGTTGTGGTGGCCACTGGATTGTGATGGTCACTCTTGTTGCTGTGAGTGCAGGTGGCAGATGCTGCCATGGTGTTCCAGGTGTTGCCAGAGCTGAGTTTCCTCAGTTGGAGAGGATAAAGGCAGTGGATGTGTATTTACACTTGGCACCCATGATGGTCACATTAAGGCTGGTATGATTTTCTGATTTGATGTGATCACATCCTTGGAATAGAGATGTCCTGAAGTTCTGATCCGTGTTGGGCCTGCAGTGGTGTGGGAGGGCAGCTGTGCACGTTTTCCCCTTGGCTTTGTGCTGCTGGCAGTGGTGGGTGCTGGAGGCTCTGAGGGGCCCCTCCTGCCCAGCAACTGTGCAGCCGCTGTGTTTTCATGTAGTGTGACTTCATAATTGGTCTGAATTCCTCATGGATTTTTATTGTTAGGAAAGTGATAAGCTAAGAGCTGAGGTGTTTTTTAGCCATTTGGTATGCAAACCGATTTTAAGTGTGTGCACTCTAAATTTATTTTGTGACAGCTTGAAATAAAAAATGATTAAAATTAGTGAACTGCTGCTTATTGGCAGGTCTGAGTGTCCAGCACATCCAGTGTGTTTACTGAGTAGCCAGCAGTATTTGATAATGGCAGACATCACTGATGTGCAACTTGAATCAGTTTATATGTTCTAGTTCAGTTTGTGTTTTCTGCCTTATTTGCAAAACAACCATTTTGAAGAATTGTGTAATTCATTGCTTTACTGAATGTCATTATGATTTGCAAGATCTCTTAATTAGATTTGGGACCAAAGGAGGCAATGAACAGACCCATGAGAAGCATGTTCTTCCAAAAATTGCCTGAATTGGTGTTGTTTGAAAGTGGAAAGTCTCACAGGTTCAGAGTATGCAGAAGTGTGAAGATTGAGGGTGTGGTTTCATCATGCCTGCTCAGCCTTGTCTGCACTGTGGGCCAGATGACAATTGGGTGGCACTTCTGTGGGGTCCAAAGCCATGGATGGATGAGGGACAGGAGAGCAGGAGGTGCTGGAGCTGCAGAGGAGCTGGTGGAGCTGTGGTGAGAGCAGGGACACTGCAGGCAGAGCTGCTGCTGCCTCTGCCCCTGCACTGAGGCAGCTGAAGGCCAGAGCAGAGCTCCTGTGCTCCTGCTGCTGTCGATGTTCCTGTTCTGAGCCGCCTGGATGAGCAGGCCAAGGAAGTGGTGACTCAACTGCTGCCTGCACAGAGGGTACCCAGGGAGCTGTGAGTGTGCTCTGCTCTCTGAGCATTGGGGCTTTATCAGTTTGTCAGGATATTCTGGTTTAATCGCTTTTTTACCTTCAGAAAGCAAAAGAATTTCAGTATCTTTGAGACTAAATGTGTTGTAAAAAAAGCTGGAGCGCTGTTTTGTGCATTCTGTTCATTCATATGTGCAAAAGAATTCTGAATGCTGACAGAAGATGTTGTGCAAGGAAAGCCATAAAGCAGCAGCATTATCAGTGATGGTCTTTTGAAATGAGCTACTTAACTTTGACCATTTAGGACTTCTTTTTTTTCTTGCAGTATACCTAGTGCCATACTCATACCCAATTTTTAATGCTGTCAATTAAAAATATGAGTGTTTAGAATGCTTACTGTTTGGGGTTTGGTGGCAGCAGTGTATTAATCTGTGCATTTCTTTTAACAGCTATGTTGCATCTACATAAAATTGTTTTGCAGATACTTAGCTCTAAAACTGTCTCGGGAGGCGGTGGCATATGCGTGGTGTCCCAATTTTCATTTCAACTTGCAAACCCCTTCAAAATACAAAGTTGCTGTCACAGGCTTTGCCAGATCCTTGCAGATTTCCACCTGCCACGTGTTGGACTAATAGAGGAGGTGGATGGCTGAGCATGTGCTGGCAATCAGAACATGGGATGGTGTCCTCATGGGACATCCCACATCCATATGTGTCACCTGGTGGAGTCCTGAAGGGGCTGGAGTTCCTTCAGGAGAGGACACAGCAGGAACCTCTGCAGAACTAGTACTGAAACTTTAGCTGATAAAGAACATAAAATGTTGGAGCCTTCTGTAGTGGTAGTTGTGTTTCATTTGTGTGATCCCCGTGAGTCATTTACCAATCATTGTGTTTTTCACATATTCTCTGGTTTATTTTTGGCTGTTTCTCTATGAGATAACCCATTTTTGGCAGGTCACAACTCGCAGAGGGGAAAGTCTCATTCTTCCTTGTTCCTGGCCGTTTGTATATTCTGCTTGACACTGGTTCTTCAGTTACTTAACACTCCTTCCACCAGTGGAAAAAATAAATTAAAAATCATGTGGATCATTTTTCCTCAATTTGACAGTAATCACCTCACTGATCATTCAGCTGGTGGAGAAGAGATGAGATTGTCAATCCAGCAAAATGTTCTAAGCATTCAGCTTTCCAAAAATTTAGAGTTGAGAAGTTAGGCCATCAAAAGAGGCACATGAGTCCTGGGCAGGTGGGCTTAGCTGCTTTCCAAAAGTGCTAATCTGTGTTCCTTGTCAGGATGGAGTCTAGATAGCTAATTTTTGCCTCACCTAATCTTAGCCACCCTAAATCCTGCCCTGAGTAATTGCTTGTGAAAAGCATTGTGTGGGTGACTCCTTTGCTGAGGTGCTGTTAGAGAGGGAGTTCAGTTTTCCAGTGTTTAGCTGCAGTAATTCAGAGGCTATACATTCTTTCTCCACTTTTCTTTATATTCCACTGTATTTTCCAGCTTGCTTACAAATAGGAACAGCAATCTCCCCATCTCTTGGATGGGTCTGTTTGGATCCTTTGAGGTATTTGTCCTCTGTGAAGATGAGAGTAGTGGAAATAAGCAAAGAAAATAACAAACATACACCAACTAGTGAGAATCTAATGAAGATACAAGCAGTCTGAATTTTGCAGCTTTGCTTTTGATTGCTGTATTTTAAAAGCATAATTTTGAGTGTGATTTCCATATTGAAAACAATGAGGTGCCATCCTGAATTATGGCTGCTGTATCTGCAAGGTTTGCACCTTCACCTGCATGGAGAGGGCCTTTGCTGTCCAGGCACATGGAGCAGCTCACAAGGGAGGGAGTGTGAGATGCAAACTGCTGGACCTGAGTTAGAGATTGCTCACAGCAGTAGAAGGATGACATGACTCCAGAATCTTGGGTGATAGTTCAGCTTTTAGAAGGGAGAGTGGTCTGGGAGGCACAAAACCCTTTCTCAATTTCTTTTTCTTTCCTTTACTGTCTTTACCAATAACTTCAGATCCTCTGTCAGCTCTTCATCGAACTCTTGTTCCTCATCTTTGGCCTCATCAAGCCAATTGTAATATTTTTGAACTACTTACAGTGTGCCCATATTTAATCTATTTCATTTCTTAAAACTCAGATTCTTGCTCTTTTTACTCCTAAAGCTCTACTTCTGATTTTTTCTTTTTAATAACCTCATCCAAGTCTAGATCTGTTGGTTTTACTTCTTTAAACCATGGATTTGAAGGATAAAAGCAGCCTGGGAGGTAAATTCAGACATAGTAAGAAGAGAAGAAAGGCTTTGCAGTGGCAGGGCAGTGCCAAGCAGCGCTGCAGTTCCTGAGCTGGAAGCCATTCCAGGAAAGCCAGGCTTTGTTCCTGCCTGGCCAGGGCAGAAGTGTGCTGGCTCCTGGGTACTGCAGGCTCTGGGGATGGCAGGGAAGGAAGATGCATGTGCTGCTTTTCCACCTTGAGGAGCTGAGAGAAGCTTGTGGAAAACAATCCTGCAGGATCGTAGCTGCTAAATAAAGATTTTGTAAACCACAGAAAAAAAGTGGATTTATGGAACTTGGGTGGACAGCTGTGAGGTGTTCCAAGGCAGTTTGCTATTTAATGTGGCCCAAGCAGTGTTCTCCAGATACAGAACTGATTTTACCACCGTTTTCTTAGAACCCACTTAGAACCCACTGAAGGTTGCAGCTCTGATGATTTTAGCTTGGCAGAGAAAAAAAAAAAGGCCAGCACTAAGGGTTTTCTGCTGGGAAGTATTAGATAAAATTACTAAGGGATTGTTTTGCCTGCTCCACCTGTAATAAAGAGTAGTTAAACTGGCTGTGTTCTTGAGGAACTTCATGTTCCAGCTTCTCTCTCCTCAGAGCTTATCATGCAGTGGTAAATCAGAATAATGCAAGTCTTAATTATTTTTGTTCTTCATTATAGGGAGAGTTTCCAATTTGCACATAGACTCAATAGCTAGTTCAGTGCAAGAGGAGCCTGCAGAGCTTGAATAAATGTGTTTGCTGATTTATGAGCAGCCAGCCTGGAGCTGGTATTTCCAAACTTTAGAGGGTGTGAGGAGATAGAGCCTTGGCCAGAGGTTTTTTACCAACTACTGTGCTTGAATTCAGAACTGAGGAAGGACCAATCTCCCTGTTTGGGAAGTATTTCTTTTCATTTGATATTTGTGAGGACTGCTAGCTGGGAGATTATGATAGGAAAGTATTTTTGGTTGGCTTGTATTTAGTTTTAACTTTGCAAGAAAACAGCTAGGAAAATGTTACTACTTCTCTTTATCACAGGCAGATGTTCTGTGGGTTTGTAGTGGTGGTGGAAAGGTGTCAGAAATTCCTTCTTTTACTCTCCAGAGAGCCAAGAGTTGATGTAATCACCTCTCACAATTCAGTTACCTCCCTCTCCCTGCTGCCTGGAATGCCCTTTGCGGGTATTCCTGCTGTAGTCCCCAAATGCCTGCTCTTCATCTGTGTTCCTGCCCTGAGTGCCAGGGGAAGGTGCAGGGCAGGGGTTTTCTCATCAGGAATACTCACTGCTGTGCCACAGGATGCAAATTTAAAATTGTATGTAAAATGTGGGTACAGTTCTCCTGTCAGGGGCCATTGCTGTATGATCATGTGCTACAGTTGCACTGCCCTCCTTATGCTGTGATTATTTACAAAATAAGATCGTCCCTGTTTTGGTGGGCTTTCTCTTTGTTGTTTTGTGGAACAGAAAAATATCACCTGGGGCAAATCTGAAGTGTGAAGCAGCAGAAGTTTTCTGCTGGTGCAGTCCTGACATGGGAGGATAAGGAGTCTTTGTGGAAGAGCTCACTCAGAAATGCAGTGGTGTCTGTGTGACATGGGTTGGTTTTTATTCTTGCACTCCCTTTTTCTCCCCCCTGCTCACTACACTGACCATTTTATAGAGAACTTCCTTGGGCTGGATGCACTTTGTGGCAGCTGCTGTTTGAAATAGAGGAGTGCCAACAGGCACCTCATTATTTGAAAGAGAATGAGGAGCGTACATAAACAGAACTTGTTTGGGTGTGAGAAATTGGCTTGTCTTTTGGCAGCATTTTCTATGGTTGTTGTTCAGTTTGTTGCTTTGATTTGAAGTACGTTTTATAATTGATAAAAGTACAACCTGCTCTGCTTTTGTGAGTATTTGAGTTGCAATATTCAGGATAAACTGCTGAGATCCACGTTGTGCTCCCTTAATTCCATCAGGCTGGAAGGGGTCATTTGGTCATGAAACCTGTGACAGTCACAACTGTGCTCCCCTACTAGCCAGAGATCTGCCTTTTCCTCTGACCAGAAAATGACTTTTTGAGGATAAGAATTCTTTTTTTTATGAAGGAATAAAACCTGTCAAATTAATTTATGTGAATCATATAGAAAATCTGTAACTTTCTTCAGCTATTCTATAATAACACCCAAAAAACTCCTGAATTAGGGGGGGAAAGGAAAGGTTTGATCATGCACTATATTTTTGAGCCTTTGATAGCTTAAATGGTGGGCAGGAGGAGTTGCACTGACTCATGGGCTTAGGTGACCTACATTTACCTAGCTCTGATCTTTCTCCAGGCACTATGGAGATGTGTTAATGTTCTAGTTTTGAGCTGCAGGCTAATGATAAAGGACTGGCAGCTTCTCTGAGAGTTTGCTTGTGATTTGTTGCATTTTCAGCTGTTAAAAGTTTTAATATGCAACTGCTCCACCTTGAAGTGTGGCTTCATTTGCATATGTTTGTGTTTATAATAAAGTCAACTTTATTTTTTGGTAAAGAGGTATATTGACATATGCTTTGCCTGAAATATTATTTAGGTTGTGGTACAGCTGTAAATACATGGGCAGTGGTTTTCATAGCTCCTGGTTATGGGATGCTGGGTGCAAATTCAAAATCTATAAAAAGCCCAAACAGCAGACCTGTTTTTCAGTTTCACAATTTTGTCTGTGCTTTTTAAAGCATTTCAGTAAAATGTTTCTTGAGATTTGTTAGTTTATAAAACCTTGTGTCCAGTTAAGTAATCATCTGTGTAGTAAGACTTGATGAATTTCAGCTCAGAGGAAAGGACAACCTGTGGGAAGGCTGCTTTTTCCTACATTTTCCATAAAAAACCGTGAGAAATTGGGAGAGAAGTAAAGGGTGAGGAAGCAATGCCTTGTTTGCTGCAGGGATGACTAATGGGAGAGTGTTTTCTCTGCTAATAAACCCCGAGTGCAGTCATATGCATGTGCCTTTTTTCCTTGCCAGAAAACACACTTCTGTCTGAATGCTTTTCCTGCTCTGCTGCAGCCTATCCCAGAGCTGGGAGAGTAAATCCACTTTGCAGGAGTAACTTGGTGGCCAAGATTATATATATAATATATATATAAGTATAGCTTAGGGTATACATCAGCTATTTCATCATTTCAGTTAAAATGTGATCTAGTTTGACTTGTTTGGCCTTCTGCTGAGACATTTAATGGTGGCAAGGAATAATCCAGCTGTAAAAGCTGTATTTTTAACTCCTTTATGGAAAAGCACTTGAAGTGGGAGTATTTGCAGCTTAAAGTAATTTGACTGCAGATCTGAAGCTGTTGGGTGGTAGATGAAAGCCACGTTAATGCTTTCTGAAAGCCAAAGTTGACACTTCATTTTCCCGGCTTTCTTGCAGCACAGGTGATCCCAGGATGGTGATGCAGCAGCAGTGCTATTTCTACCTATTTTTCTAGGACAGGCAGCTGTGGAACACGTACTCACCCTCCTTTTATTCCTCCAGGACAGCCTTCGTGCTGCTAGGCAGGAACTCCAGTGCAGATTTCATGCCAGGCACTGGGCTAACATCAGCATTCCTTTTTTAGTGGTTTGGGGGACCACAGCACAAACCAGTCAGCATGGGCAGAGCTTGCAGGTCAGGTATTTTAACCCTTTGGGGTCTTCCCCCCTCCCCCCCTCCTTGGAGTTAGTTTTGTTGCTGCTGCTTTTATCTGCATAGTTAAGATGTTGCCTAGTGATCAGTTATTACACAAATATATAAATACTTTTACTTTCATTCCTGAGTGGTAGAAAACAAATCTTCCTGGACAGATTTGTTTGGTTAATTCATTTTATGTAATTTGTGTTAAAATCTAGCTGCAGATACTATCTTGAAGATGTGAAGGGGATGTCATTGATGAAATGATTTGTCCCAAGTGCTGCAGAATCTCCTGGAGTGCAGCTGGATGTTACACTGCTGTAATCACATTGGGGAGATTAAGTTAGAAACTGATTCCAGTTTTGTTGTGACTGGAAACACCAGGGGCTGACAATCAGCAGGATTTGGGATTTGCTCTAAGGAAGGTGTTTAACATGAGTATTTTTTTGAAGAGAATTAATGTTGGGAGGCAGGGATTCAATACAGGGAACTTGATTCCTTGCAGCATGTCAGACTGAACATGGAAATTGCTGCCAGAGGCTCAGGAGTGAGCTGGAAACTCCAGCTTTAATAGTCTCATCCATTCAATGTTCCTAACTTGTATTATAGAAAAATATATTTCAAAAATGTTACACTTTAAAGAATATTCTCATCAGCAGAGTATTTTTATAATATTCTAATCTTAAAATTTTAGCTTGGAGAAGAGAGTCAAGATATGCAGCTCTTCTTTTATTCTCTCTTCAGTTGCACAGGAAGCAGTTCAGAACTACAGTTGTAACTGATTCTTTGGTTATTTTTAAGAATTTAGTTCTGTGGGTTTTTTAATAGTCCCAAGAGTATGACAGTATTTTGCATTCAATGCCCAAACTTTATTGCAGAATCTTGATAGGTGCAAATAAATGAAATATGAAGTACTAGAACACCCACATCACCAGCAGCTTCATGAGAAAAGATGCCATTTTAGAATTGCATAAAGTATGTTTATTTTTGCAGTTTTTTCTTAAGGTGCTTGTTGTTATTAGTATCAGTAGCTGAAAGGAAAGACTTTAGTTATGTCCTGTCTAAAACAACCTCATTTTCAAGTTTATTCAAGCATTGCTGGTTTTATTTTCATCCTTGGTCTCATACATGTGACATCTGCAAGAAGACATTCACATTTGAAAACTCCCAGAAGTTCAGAACTTGTGTGATTGGTTATGGAACCTCAGTGTGGAAGATACTGGGTGGAAAATACTTAAATACTTGATTGTGCAGTGTAAGCAAGGCATTTTATTAAGCTGGTGCATGTTTGCTCACATTAGTTAAATCTTGGTAAGTTTAGTGTGGTTTTTAACTCTGTACATCTCTGGTAAATGGTCAGATTGGGTTACTGCTGAGGATTGCAGAATGGAATAGATCCATCAGTATGTTTTGGGTTTGGAGGTGTTCATCCATCCCAGAGGAGAAGTTTGGTAGCCTTGGTGAGGGATTGGAAAGGCAGCAGAGGTGGAGCTGTCCTGTGTTTCATCCCCTCTTTGCGAGAATTCACAGAGCCCCGTTGTTCCCACACACCCCTGCCTCCCCCCAGAGGAGGTTTCATTTCCATCTGGTTTTTTATACAGTTGCAAGTGGAAGGTCACTGGGGTGTGTTTGATACTGTTCTGATCTGCCTTTAACCTGTGACAGAAATGAAACTCCCCTGGCTGAGGTGTCCTGAGGGACCTTGAGCCCACTCAGTGCAGGGTCAGTGGTGGCTCTGCAGAGTTCAGTGAAATACCTGCTCCAAAACCACCAGAGATTCCTTCCCAGCAGCCAGGACAGACAGACAGCTCTGGGAGAGGCTCTGGAGAGGCTTTGAAATGAGAGGAAGGGCAGATGGGACTGCATTAAGCCTCTTAGGGATTAGGAATCTTTAAAAGTAAGTCTGGGGATGTTGTTACAGTTGGAAATTTTCAGAACTTTCTCCGAGTGTTCTCTTTAGATTTTCTCCCACATTCAGTCTTGGTGTGAGACTGGATCTCCTAAGCTTTATCCATGTGAGTGAACACTGACACCATTGGCTGCTGTTTAACGTGATTTTCAAGCAGCTGCATTTTTGTCTGAGGCTATAAATCAAAATCAGTTTTTGAAATCAGCAATTGAATGTCAAACAGCGTTAGAGAAATATATAGATATATTTTGTCTTAAAATTTGTGTAGAGCTATTAATTAAACCTCAGGATTTCACAGGTAATATTTATTAGTATTTTGGGTTTGTATGTTGCCAGATTTTGTGTTGCTGATGGGATTGGTGTTGCTGCCTGGGCCAGGTGAGCTCTGTGCTCACGTGCAGTGCCCGGCCTTCACTCAGGGCTGTGCGGTTGTTGGTGCAGGTGAGAGGCTGTTGCTGCCTTGGCACAGCAGTGATGGAGCAGCACAAGCAGCTTATCTCCAGCACAGCACAATCTCTCACCTGCTCCAGGGCTGACCCTGAGCTGTCTGTGTCTGACTCCCACTGTTCTTGGAGCTTGTGCAGTCTGTCTGTTATCCCTCTTGGGACCTTGAGGTGCTGTGATGTTCAGGACCAGAGACTGGGACAGTGTGGGGCATTAAAGGCATCAGTGTGATGCAGTTGTAATGGGTGTGTGTTTCTTACACACTTGAAAATACTGAAATTGGAATTGAAATAATCAGAAATTAGTTTGGCCAGGCTTTTAACATGTGCTGATGTATCTCTGGCATGTGTTAAAATGTTATTTATAGAGTGGGGGAGAAATTAGTGCTGACTACGAGTAGCTCATGTAAGTAATTTAATTAAATGTTTAATGTTCCAAGCATTAGAATTTTTTTTGTCAGTTTGGAAAGAAGGCAACTTTGAGAATTTTGAGGTTAGGGGAGTAATTTTGAGGGTGCAAACAAGGTAGGACCCCAAAAGCTCATGCTGATAATGAGGATATTCTTGTAGGAGTGTGCTACTTTTTATAAGATATTAGTCTGTTCTTGCTTAAAATTTCATATTACTTAGGCATTTAAGATGCTGTAAAACCTTCAAAATTTGAAGTAATGGTACAGGGTAAGTACTGCAGCAATGCTGATGCTGTTTTGGAGCTAAATAAGTATTTTCTTACACAGGTAACTTGTAGAGTGCCAGCTCCATTGATTCCTTGGGATGGATGGGTGGATGGACAGCAGGCAGGGAGTTACAGTGTCTTTCAAATTGCTTAAAATACATTTTCCCCTCTCTGAATCCTGTCTTTTTTTGGTAGGGATTGTTATACTTGCCAAGGGATGTGATATCACAGTTCTTTTTCACTCGAGTGCACAGTTGTGTCTCGAAAAGGGTAAAAATTTCTGTCCAGCTTGCAGAAGTTATTTCTGGAGAGATGAGGATGACTGGAGGCAGAGGAGGTTGGTTAAACTGGGCAGGTTTCATGTCATCGGTCCTTAAGTTTAAGGACTAATATCATCATGGCCTTAAGTTTATTTTGAAACATTATTTCTCTCAGTTATCGTGCAGGGATCTTTCAACTGGTGACTTAATGCTGGTGTAAATATGCATTGGTAAATAAAAACAAATCAGATCAAATTCTGTTTATTTCAGGGCCAAATGGGATGGGTTTTTTGAGCTTTAGTCTGACTAGGATGAGATGTTGGTAAATATTCAAGGTCCTATTTTAAGTTCCACAGGAAGAGTTGCACAGACACAAATTTCTCTATATGAATACACCATTAAAACAGTTAATTAATATAGTATTAATGATCACTTTGTTCAATTTTTGTCTTGTGTTTCCTCATTAAAAAAGAAGCTCAGAAAGACAGACCAGGCCTGTGATATTTTGCTTAAAAATGCTGGTTAATGAAATGACTGTATTATATTATTAGATGGAGCAATTAGGGTTGGATTTATGTAACTTTTAATAGACTACACTTGAGATGATTGTTTTGTTCTGTGGCATGACAGCATCAAAAATACCTCCTAAAACATAATTTTAGTGATGAGTCAGCAAGTGATTTTCTTCAGTTTGTTTTTGGACTATGATAAATTCTCGTTCCTATGTTGCTGAATAAAAATGCCTTGGTTATACTGAAAGTATAAACCAAGCCTGAGTCCTGTGCCAGGAGCTGTGAATTGGGTACAATTTAGGGATCTGTTGGGTTTGGGTGTTGGATTCTCCCTTGGTGGGCAGCACTTGGCTGAGGGAAGAGTTTTTGGAGCATTAAATGTTTAACTGTGTTTCACCCTTTGAATCACAGATGTTGCAGTTTGTTTTGGCTGTTGGAGCTGTTTGTAGTCTAAACCAGATTACATTACTAGTTTTTTTAAAAACTTGAAGGCCATTGAAATGGGCACACTCTGCTACACGTGAAAGTGGTGTGTGTATAAATCACTTTTTGTGTAAGAAAAGGATGGTTTGTAATTGCTGGGGAATTTGGCTTTTAGTTAAGCTTTGAGATTTATGAATGTAGATGGCTGTGAGTCATGTAAACAGCAAGTTCCATTGGAATAAACCATCTCAAGTCTGGAAAAGAATCCTGTGATTGGGTTATTGTGTGTGCAGTGTGTGGTAGCAGCCTGCACTTCAGAAGAGATGATTTCCCAGGTTTTGGGAATTCTTTTCCCTGGCTCAGCTCCCACTCTGGTTTGTTGTGTCTCAATAAAACCAAGCTAAAGATTTACCACGAGCAAGACTCAAAACTGCTGAAAAAGCTTTGCTGGTGGGAGGGTGGAGGAGAGCAGGGAATGGTCCAGAATGGCCCTGGGAGAACATGGAGATAAATGGGAGTGGGGGCTGTGATGTACTGGGCCAGACTGACCTGCCCTATGCCAAGAGTGGTTTTCAGTCTTCTTTGTCTGTTCTGTCAGTGTATTCAGTTCCTTGTTTAACTTCTTTCTGTCCTGATATCTCTGTCCTGAATGTTTGGGTGTTATTCAATTACAGCTGGAGTGGAAGTTTCTATAAACTTCCCGGTGCTGTGAAATGCCAGCAGCTCAGGCCTTTTTATTGGCAGTCTTTTGTTTTCTGCAAATTAAATTTCTCATTTTAGTGTAGTTTTCTTTGTGGTCTTGTTAGGTGCTTTTTTCCAGAGAGTATCTAGATGCAAAGTATCTGAAAAACTTCAGGAAGATAATGTTGGGGAAAGATGTTTTATTTTAGGTTTGTTATGGAGAGTTTCAGGCACAGGAATAACAGAATTGATGACTTTTGTGTATTTTCCTACACCCTAGCAGTTTCAGTTCTTGGTGCCCTCAGGTACACTTAGTCATGTGTAACTCCTCATTTAGCAGAAGTAATTCCTGGTTTTTTCTCATTTGGTAAGGGGTGGGTTTAGAAGGCAAACCAGCCTTTGCCTGGGGCTTGTATGAACTGATGCAGCTGCACCCAAACATGGTTTTAAATTGGTCACAGGATGAGGAGCAGTTTGTGATCACCTCCAGTGGGAATTTGAAAGAAAATGCTTTGCTTACACTTTCAGAGCCTAATCTTTGCTAAAGATGTAGGAAGGAACCAAGAGGGAGTTGGGATGCAAGGTAGAGTTTCTGACTCCCAGCACATGGGTCTTTTTGAATTCTAGTATCCTAATGGATTTTGATATGAATTTATTGATTGTATTGAATATAAATAGTTCTTTAACAAAGATCCTTCTCTTTTATTTTTAGTATATTTTTGGGGAGTTCAGCCCTGATGAATTTAATCAGTTCTTTGTGACTCCACGATGCTCTGTTGAGGTAAGATCTACTTTAAATTTGTTTCAGAAATAACATTTTGAAGCTCCATCTCTTTGTGTGAATTTGAAATACAATAGTACAAATATTTGTCATTCACTTGGCTTGCTAATTTACAAACTGAAAATTTTATTCAGTAGTCTTCTTTCCATGTATGTGGATATTAACTCATTTTTTAGACATAAATTAATGATTCCACTTTCTGCTTGTCATCTTTCAGAGCTGGACTAGCTGACAGTAGTGGTGGGATGTTGATGATGAATTTTCCAGCCCTGTACCTCAGTTTTGATGTTGGTTTTTTAAGGGGTGGATAGTGAGAACTTTCCCAGCAGAGTTCTTGGTTGTCAGGTGGGCTTCTGAGCCTTGGGTGTCTTTTGAAGCACAAGGATTGTTTATATTTTTGGCCAGGTGGAGCACTGCTGGCCCTCAGAGCTGTGCTCACAGAGAAGGCTGTGTGTGAGGTCTGAGAAATGCATTAATAATGAACTAATTAGTGACAGAGGGAGCCACAGAGTGGGAACAGTTGTCTTTGTGTGTTGGAGTTCATTACATACTCACAGAGTATTGCAGCCTCTTATCCTCTGTAGTTCTTGGTAGACAATCATGAAACCATTTTCCTTTATAGGGAGGAGTTTTATCCCATTGTCCTCATCTCCAGACTTGAAAAGTAATTTTCCTCTGGGTCCATTTCCATGTATTTCCTCCAGACATTTCCATTCAGACATTTCAGTCGTGCTTCCATCCTGCCCTCTCAACATAAAGGAAACAAACACTCGAGCTGTAGATGGGGAAATCCTTTTGTCACAGTTTACAAACCATTGTTAATGTGACTTACTTTCCTGTAGCTTAATTTTCCAAGGGTAATTAGTGTAATAAACTGCTGAACAATGAAAGGGCATGAAGGGAATAGGGTGGGGTGGGGAGTGAGGGAAATTCAGAAAGGAAAAAGCATTTATTTTTTGGGGGGGAGAGCTGTGTAGCAGAAAAGATCTTTAGGTAATTCCTGTTAGCTGTGATGACCCTGCTGTCCTCCCACCATAACTGCAGTCACAGCAGTGGGACATTTTCATCCTGTGTAGTGTCACCTGAAGTGCCCCCATCAGCTTTTTCAGCACTTACTTAGGGGATGATGAAAATGTCATATCTTGACTTGTGCAAGGCTGTTCTCAAAGTATGAACCTGCAGCACCAGCACCAGTGTGACTTCATTTTCTCAGTGTACCACTTACTGGTTAGCTGTCAAAATAAAGAGCTGTTGAACAATGTTCCTTAGGTTTGTCCTTGATCTGGTTCACTTCAATGTTTTAATTACCTGGATGATGAAATAAAAATGATGCTTATTAGTTTTACACTAATTGGTGTAAAAAATTGGTCTGAAGAAGGCAGGGTGAAACTCAAGAAGGACGAGCCAGAGCTGATAATGCTGCAGTGATGTTTGACACACATCCTGCTGGGGACAGTCCCACATGTGCTGCTGTCCCTCTGAGGTCCCTTATCCACACACCCAAGGGGACTCTGGCAAGGGAGTAGTTAAAGCTAAAGGGAAATGTAGGTTGGATATCAGGAAAAAGTTTTTTAATGAAGAAGTGATAAAGTTCTGGAATTGTCTGCCTAGGGAGGTGCTGGAGTCCCCATCCCTGGGTGTGTTTAACAAAGCCTGGATGTGGAACTGGGTGCCAGGGTTGAGTTGAGGTGTTGGGGCTGGGTAGGACTTGATCTTGAAGGTCTCTCCCAACCCAGTGATTCTGTTGTCTAAAATGTCCCTTTTATATGTGACATTTTTGGCACATGTTCTGTCTCATGCCTGTTGGCTGGGATGGTTCACATGACCCAGGTGTATGGAGCAAGGCAGCTTTGCAAGAGTGCTGTTGATTAATCAGACATGGTGGGGACCAAGAGGCTGACTACTTTTTAAAAATCTTATTCTCTGAAGGTCTTTGCTTTGGATAAAAAAAATTGCAAGGTGTATCATAAACTGTTTGTCATAGACATTTAGAGTAATTTTTTTAGCTCTAAGTAAAATTATATTGAACCTGTGTTCAAAATTAATATGAAGCTTGACCCATTGATTCTCATTTTTGTCTTGAAAAGATGATGTATTGAGGTTCATAAATGGATTTACAGCATGTGGTTTTTTAAATACTTTTGCAGTGGAATTTCAGGAATATTTTTCTTGCTGTTTCTGATGCACTGGTGTCTGCAGTGCATGAAAAAGGTAATATGTGAGTATGTGTAGCTTAGGGAATTGAAAACTTCAATAAAGAAATCTTTTATTTGTTACAGCATTGGAGTTACATGTAGAATAGCATTGTAAAGCTGCTGTGTCCCCTCAGTGCTGTGTCTCCCACTGCAGAACCAGTTGCAGTTCTCCAGGAGCTGCTGGAATGCAGTGTGGCAGGGGCTGCCAGTTCTGCAGGCACTCTCAGCTGCTCAGGAGGTTTAGGGGCAGGTAGGGGGTCAGGAATTGCCCACACCATGGCAAAGGTTCTGTCAGCCCTGAGTCCATAAAATGGTGGCAGTGTTTATACAAGGGTTATCCACACTCTGTGCTGTGGGTACTTCATGCTTAGGCTGATCAGTGTGTTCAAGACCCCACCTGAGCTGAAACATTCCAAGGACCACCTTGGAGCAGGTTTGAGTCAGAAGGTTTAGGTGTGATGGTTCTGTGCAAAGGTTTGTCTCATCCTTTCCCAAGTTGGTCTGTCTTCAGCTTTTGTCTAAAAAGAGGATGTGCTCCTCATGCTAAAATGAGTTGATGAAGGAAGATGCTGGGAGGTGAGTTGCTTGAGAGGTTGGTGAGCCTGTGGTGTGTAACCAAGATAATCTTTATCTCTCAGTACTTGTGGTAATCTGCAAGGACACCTGAAGCTGCAGTGTGGGATTTGATAAATATAGAAGCATGAGTTCAAGGCATCCTCTCCAAAAATCAAATCTCAATTATGATGTTATTTTTGAAAGGATTTGGATGTTTCATATGAAACTGGTATGAAATGTTCATAGATTTGCTTTGCCTTTAAATAAGTTTCATTTCTTTTTTGTACAGCTCCCCCCATACAATGAAACAGTTTCATGTGGTATTAAATCCACAGGTAAGTTTCATGATGGTAAGAAATCAAGATTTTTTTTTTTTTAAACTTCAAGGTTGTGACACTTTCCTGAGATTTACTGTAACCTCTCTTTAAATACAATTGTTACAAATTACTCAGCACCTACACAGGCATATATTAGGCAGGTTGGATTTTTAAATTTTACTGAATGACACCTGTGAGAGGTTTTGAAAATCCTGCACTGAACTTCAGCTAATTACAGTGGGCATCTTATTCCTCCTTCACTGTGCTGCCACAGTCAGAGTCCTGTGGAAACTCTGCAGGATGTGGCTGTGAAAATGAGGGGGCTGAAGAGCCATAGCATGAGTATTTTCTAACAGTTCCAGCAAGACTGCTCTGCAGGCAGTGCTCTGCTCTGTGCTCCCTTTGACTCTTGTTTCTGCCTGGCTTGGCTGGTTTTCTGGAGAATCCTGGTTTGGTTTTTTTTAATCTCTTGATGAAGGTGTGACTTGACTTAAAAATAAATTACAGGGTTTCCCTTTTAAAGCTATAACACTCACAGGTCTCCTCTGCCTCAACCCATACCTCTTAAAACATGACCTTACTTCAGAGGTGCAAGAAGTGGACAGGTAGGTGGGAGCTGCCCTGGGATCCTCACTCTGAATAGCTTCACCCAAACTTCCACAGAATTTTAAGCAGCAGATAAATCAGTTTTTGGTTTATTCCCTGAACCAGAGAGCAGGGAAGCTGAGACTTAGACAGATGTATATGAAAATGACTCCAGGTCTCCTTGGAAAATCATGGAAGTATCTGACTGAACATTTCTCAAAAGTGCTCAGAAGAGGACCAAACCCCCCATTAGTGTTTAAGAACCCCTGATCATTGTGCTCAGAGACTTTAGCCTTCCTTTTGAAGGTAAGCAAGGTAGTCAGTCAGAAAGAAGGACCACAGGTCTCATTTGAGAGCAGATCAGCAGCACTTGTGACAATTCAGGAGTTTTATTTAGTACAGTTTTAGGACCCTGAGTAGTTCTAAATAGGCATTGGAAATGTTCTTTAAAAAGACCATATGGTGTGAATTGTCTGTTGGTGACAGGGGCAACCAGTCATATATTTCTTTGTCTAACTAGATTTAAGTTTTGTTCTTTCAGACTGAGATTTTAATGTTCACAAGCCATACAGAAAGATGGTTTGTACAAATGTCTTTCAGATCATTCCTAGACCTTGAGAGAACCCCTCCCAGCCCTGAGATTAGGTAATGACAGCAAATTAGGTTTTGCTTGAAAAATGTCTTTAACAATCTTGCACTGTACTGTGCATGCACATTATCACTGTGGTGGCTGCATAGGAAGCTGTGCAAACTAAACTGGAATGCTTGGTTATGCAGAATATTTGTATTTATACATGATGACACACACTTACCATGTTACCATTCCCCATAGTCTTCATTTTTTTCTGTATTCTTTTCAGTGTTTAACTTTATTTCAGAATCAGAGATCTGTTAACACCTACTAGGAGTAATCAAATCATGGCTTAAGCTCTAATATGCAGAACTCTCTTCACACTAATTAATACTGTGCATTCAGATTTTGGGGTTGTACATAGACTGTCCTTGGAGCATCTGTTGGTGCTTGTTTCAATATGTGTGCCATGCTGTTCATGGCACAGAGATCTGTTTCAGTCCATTCAGAAATAGAGCTGTGAACTAGATTGAAACAAAGATGCCCTGAAGCAAAGTGGAAAGTCAAAACAAATAAGAAAAAAAAAATTACTTCTTAGTTTTCTTAAATGAACTTGACACAATCTTACAGCAAATGAGCTTCTGCCAGTCATTCCACAGACTCACTGTACAGTAGCTACTGGTATTTATTATTCTAATCCTGCTGTAAGGTACAAAGATTCATTGTTCAGCTGTAACTTCCTAATTTGTTTGTTAAATGCTACAGCATCAGTTCTGCTCTTGGCAAAGTTTCAGCCTATGATGATCTATGTGTTCTGTTTTCTGCTCCCCGCTAGCCCTGAGTGGGCTCTTGTGATTGTTTGGTGTACAATAAACTGATAAATTCACCAAAACTAGTAAAAATGTTCCCTTAGATGATGTTTTTTGCCAGGTTAGCTCTGGGAGCTTGCTGGGGACAGAGGAGCAGGACAGGGGTACAGAGGTGACAGCTTTTACCTTGGCCTCTGATAGACTTGACTCACCCATGGAGGGGAAGCCACATTCTTTGTTTTGAAGCAATTGCCATTTTCTTGAGCTTGGATTTTGAAAAAGAAGTAGTCATGAATTATTTGAACTGGTAGGGATTTGAAATGTGCCCAGTAATTAATTTGTATCAAGGCTGGAGGAATATCGGGTGTTACCAATTGTTGCCTGTGCTTTGTGCTGTTGTAACAAAGGGTAGAAAGAGCCATAAACAGATGAACTAATGAGGAATGGTTTTGTTGTGAATTTACATCCCTTAAAGCCCCCAAAACTTTGCATTTGCACTCGGATGAAGCAGTTTGGAGCTGTGTGTGCACAGCCAGCTCAGGCTCTGTGGCACTGCCAACCCCTGGGCAGGAGGTGCTGCCTGAGCTGTCCCAGTGCACCCCAGGCACAGCTTCCCCCTCCCTGGCTCCAGCTGCTGATTGTTTCAAAAGCAGCTTCAGCCCTCTCTTCTGGGTGCTGATGGCTCGTCAGTGATTGCAGAAGTGGTTGGTGAATAGCAGACAGGCTGTTAAAAATGCTTTCTCACAGGGAGAGGAGGAAAAAATTAGAAATTTAGAAATTAGATATTTGAAATTCACTCTCTTCCTAAGATGATTTAGAGAAACCAGATGTGTGTGGAATTTTTACCCTTCTATTTTGAAAAACTCTCCTTTAGTCTGACTGGGAGCAAGATTGAAGTTGATATGTGACCTGTTTGCTTCTCATATAGTCAGATTAATATATCAATGCAGAAAAGCAATTAGCATCTTTTTAATTTGTTCATTAAATCATAATGTATTGGTATTGCATGGATAAGTCAGACCTCAACACACATTGTATGTTTGTACATGCTTCATTTGGTATTTAAAAATGCAGATTCTTGTTCCCTTCACATTTTTTAAAGCTAAAATATTTGTTAGCAGATTTTTCTAGAGAACATCCAGAGCTGCAAAACTTTTATATTGACAGTCATATATCACAATATTCCCTGCTAGATTATTTTCCCAGAGGATTTTTTTCTTTAGGTGTGTAAATAACTTCTTTTCTGGGAACTGTTGGTTGCTTTTTGTTGTGTTTAAAAAAAATCCATCTCATTTTTAATAAGTCTGTACTTGCAAATATGTATTTGTTGATGTCATGCATAATGTAAGTTGCACAAAATCTGAAAAGTTTAGTGCTGTATCCATTTAATTCCTTTGGAATTAATACCTAGTGTTGTTTGGTTCTGTAGTAAGGCTTAAAAATTGGAAATGTGTGTTTGAGCCCCCATGGTTGAGAAACACAAAATATTAAAATGTAATGTCCTTGAAACAGTAACATACATATCATAAAGACCTGCAGAGCTTTGAAATGTCAGCTTACCTCCAAAATTCCTGAGACTGTTTCATTAATTATATGTCTTTACTCAGTAGTTACAGAAGCAGTTGTAGTTGAAGTGTTCAGTGTTACCACTTAGCACACAAACATTGTAACAGTAAATAAATTCCAGGAAATTGCAGAACTTGGTGACTGAAAATATTTTGTGATACTGCAGCCTGCCATGACAATATTTAGTTCCAGAGCAAATAAATAAATCAATAAAAGGAAAAAACCTGTTCATAACTTTTCAGTACAACTCCTGTGTGAAAGTTGAATGCTGATTCATGTTGAGGAATGTGTTGTGTTTTGTGTCATAAAATCCTGGATTCATGTATCTCATTACTCTCACATGGTAATACATTTATGATAAAATTAAAGAAGTTATAAATGAGCCTGGAGGCTCGAAAACTTTAATTGCAGTGTTCCATGCAATTAATAAATATATTTTTCAGTTATGTTTAGTTGTGATAAATCCCACCAGAAAAAGCAAACCCCTCAAAATGCAAAGCTCACATATGGAGAAGTTAAAAAGGGAAAGACTTGGATTTTGTAATAGTCAGTTCAACAGACTGGCTCAAAAAAAGCATGGAATTAAGTGTTAACACCATATTTCATAGTCAATTATCCAGTAATTAATTTAATACAGATTATTCCTATAGACCTTGCACTTTAATAGTTTTTCTTATGATGGGAATTTAATTGGGATTATGTGCAGGATTGTGCAGTGATTTGGAAATTACATAACTGGTTAAGAAAGCCTGAATCATGCTCTGCTATCTTTAAGAAAATGATGTTTTGAAAGTTGTCATGGTTGAGAATAAGAATTCCTTTTGTTTGGGAGTGTACTTTGTTTTCTCAGTTACAGGAAAATAGGAGAGTGTTTTTCTTGCTTTTGTAGCTTTTTTGATTCAATGTGATTCTCTAACTGAGATTTGCTTTTTATTGTCTAGGGGAAGAGTATCAGAGAATAGAATTTGGTGTTAATGAAGTTATCGAGACTCAGTCATCTGTCCTGAATAACACCGACTACAGTATTTCGAGCACTCTGAATCCTCAAGCTCCAGAATTCATTCTCAGCTGTGCACCTGCTCAGAAAAGCCCAGATGATGCTCTCAGCGACGCAAACTACAACTCCATTGACTGCCAGTTCAGTGACCCCACCCTGGCTCTGGACAGCGGCTCCAACGCTGAAAACGACGCCTTGGCTGGGGGCCTGGGGCAGAGGGAGCGGAAAAAGAAGAAAAAAAGACCCCCTGGATACTACAGTTACTTGGAAGATGTCCCCGACGGCGTGGCTGCCCCGGAGGCGCTGGTGAACGGCCACGCCTCGGCCGCGGGACTCAACAGCCTGAGCGCGGAGGACGCGGAGCTGGCAGGAGACCTCCCCTCGCTGGCCACGCCGAGGACTTGCAGCAGCCCCGGCAGCTCCGTGGATTTCCTGGCCGGAGCTGCGTGTGCCGAGCCCGGCCCCGGCGGCGCCGCGGCCCCCGGCAGGACTGGCGGGCAGGCCGAGGTTTGCCGCCTGGCTCACTCGGAACAGTTCTGCCTCCCCCCGGAGGCCGTCAGAGAGAGCCCCCTAAGGACAGCTGTTGTACAGGCTTATGCTGGTACTGATACTACTGAAACTCTTGGCGTTACTAATGGACAAACACTTGAATCCTCTGGTGAGGACACAGCTGCCAATGGGGTAGAATTGCACACTGTGGAAAGCACTGACTCAGACCAAGCTAAGCCTGAGGAAGCTTCACCTACTACTGAGGCAACGGTCCCGCTTGCAGGATCAGTCCCTGTTAATCAGCCTGCAAAGTCGTGGGCTAGTCTTTTTCACAATTCCAAGCCCTCTGCTTCCACATCTGTGGTCTATGTTGAGACTAAGTATACCCCTCCTGCCACATCTCCTCTGGTCCCTGAAAAACAGGTTGAAGTCAAAGAGGGACCTGTTCCAGTTTCAGAGGATCCCGTAGCCATAAAGATTGCAGGTATAGTTATACACACGAGTGGATGTTACACTGCAAGGGTGTTAGCTCTGCTTGTAAACAGGAGTGTGCAGTATTGATAGAGAACGTTGCTCTGGTAATGAGCTGGCTGTTCAAACACTGCATGAAGGATGTCATTGGAATTAGCCAGTTTGTATCCCCCTGAGTAAACATTCCAAGCAGGCATTGCCATGTCATTATCCCAGGTACAGGGAAACTATTGCTACTTGTCAAGCAACTTGTCAAACAGTCTGTAGAAGTGATCTGTGGTTTCAAATGGCTGTGTGCTGTTACAAAAAGGAGAATATGTTAGGTTTGTTCAGAAAACAGTGTGTTACATTATCCAGTATTTACAATTTTGTAGGGTTCCATTACAAGAATAGTATTACTGTATTTATAGCAAATTAGCTGAAATTCCTGGGCACTAAACAGCAGTTGAAATGTAATGGCTACATAGGCCTTGCTTCAGAAATTTCTATTCAGGAAATATATTTACTAATATGCTTCTTGAGGGGTCTGTCCTTCCAATTTAACCATTATAAAGAGTACTGCTTTATCCATAACCAATGCTAGCTGTTCCCAGTTCAAGAATAACCCTAAAGGAGCTGTCCAGAGGGGACATCAGGACTGGGAATGAGTGATACAAAAGCTTTGACTCTTGGTCATATTTGTGCTCTGAATGGGAAATGCTAGAAACTGCAGGAGGCTGGTTGTTCAGATTCAGCCAGAAATGGTGAAGTTCTCCCAGCTTGGATGCATTTTGTGTCACTGACTCACCAGTGTTGGAACCAAAGTAATTATTTTAAATCTGTGAAGTGATCAGTGTGTGAGATGGCTTTGTGCAGAGTCCTGCTGTTTATGCTACAAGCTAATTTCCAGGTACAATGCTGTTTTGGAAGTGACACCTTGAGGCCAAGTTTCCACTCTGAGCAGAAGCTGACCTGGAGATGATGTTCAGAGTGCCCAGAACTGTGTGCTGCCTCTCCTCCCCTCCTTACCCAGCAATGGTTTCATTACTCAGAATTGTCTGTTGAGAGAAAAGCTGTCGGAGTAATTTATATTTCAGTGTATATTCCACTTAGGTGTCATAAACAGTGTATTAAAACTATATATATACATATATATATATATAAAAACAGGTGATTACAGTCTGTATGAACCCATATGGAGAATGTTGTCTTAAAATCTCAAGCTATCATTTGGTAAAGATTTTTAACTTAAAATTCTTTTGTGGCCATCATGAAGCTAGGATTGCTTGCCATAAATGGAAAAGGTTTTTTTCTCTTGTCCAAGTTGTTCCAGCTGTAAGTTAACTTTCTAGACTTTCACTGTTTCTGTACTATTTTTTGCCACCAGGTGGGAGCAGAGCTTTTTATTCTGTCTTCACTGTAGTAAAACACAAATGTAACTTTTACCCAGATTTCTTCTACACCTTCCCTATTAGCTTGCTCTTTGGGCAGAGGAATAATCTGAGTATAGATAAAAGGAATTCATCTGCTCATTTAGGTGGGAGTTATTGCTGCAATTCCTGTAATTCAGATGCTGCTGATTTTGGTGTAAATGCTTACTTGGAGATCTGAATGCCATGTGTTCAGTGCTTTGCTGTGTGGAATAAGGTGTTTTTCTTTATTTTCTTTCTATGTACTCGAAAAACAGGTACCTGAGTGCTTTGTTCATCCACCCACACTCAAAAACGTGTTACAAGAACTTCAGTTCATGCTTTCCAGACAGATCATTTGCTCTGTTCTGTAGATATTTAATTTCAAATCTCCTGCCTTGGTGATCATCACTGTGAGAGGCTCTGTGTGTTTGTCAGGTGTGTTCCTTGTTTTCCCTGTGGCTGAGTTGAGATCCCCCTGTTGGGTTTGGTGGGAATTCAGCAGCTTCAGCTCATGCCAATGGGGATGAATTTTTGACCACAAGTACCATGGGGTGCTGGACACAGGTAAACTCTACACCTGAAGTATCTTGAGTTAGCAGGCAAAATTAACAAATCAAATTAACAAACAACCCAGTGCTGGAGTGCCAAGGTACTTCTGCAAGATTTTTATTTAGAACACAAGAAGAGGAGTTGCTTTTCCAGGGACAAATTGTTGGTTTGTACTTCAATTTCAGCAGTTATTACAAGGGAGGTTAATGATTCACAGACACCCTGAAGATAATTTAATGCTGCTTAATTCAGCCTGCAGAGATCTGTGGTTGCTTTAGCCTCAAAGACAGAAGCTACATAAGGTAAGGAGATGATCAGGACTAGAAAATAAATAGAACAAATAGACAAATGTCATGTTAATCTTGATGAGAAACAAATACTCAAGAGGTAATTTTAGCAAGTGTCCAAGATGTATCTGCTGTGCAGGTGCAGAAAGGGACAAGTGCAGTAATTATGCACCACAGCCTAATTTAGATGCTAGGACAAACATTTTAATAATTAATATCTAAGGGATAGTAAGGTCATAAATTGTATTGGTAAAAATTATGACTCTTCAGGGCTTTACTTGCCACATTTCACAGCTGGTCCCCTACAATTATAACCTGATAATTTATAAAGCCTTATATAGTGTTGAAAACAAACTAAGGAAATAAGTGATTGGAAAAATACCAATTCTCTGAGTAGTCCTTTAACTATTCTTGGTGATCTTAGGAAAAATTGCAGTGAGAGTATCTAAACCAATTTTCTGAATCATGTTTTCTTACAGTGTTTTCACTCTGGCTGATGGAGGTAACAGTGCCCATAAAATCTGTTTACAGCAGGCAGGATTTCAGATGAATCAAAGAACAGAAACTTTTAAGATCTGACTAAATCTGGAATGATTTTTAAATTAGGAGGAAGGGAGTCCAATAAATGCAAGTGTGGAAGGCACCAGAACAGAAACCAAATGAGAGTACAGCGTGAAGAACTAATGGTAAATGTATTAGAGAAAAGGATCTGGAAGCTCTAGGGAATTGATGAGTGTCTTTAGTACAGCTGAAGAAGACAAAGTTTTTTTTCCCCAATGTGTGTTAATACCAATTTACGTGGAAAACATGGAAAATAACAATTCTGCTGTGGAAGACTTGATGCAATGGAGTCTTTGGGCATTCCTTCTGAAGGCAAATTTCATGGTGCAGCAGCAAAAATGGAAATCAGTTTTAAAAACCATGTGGGTAAACATGAGATATTCAGAGTTAATTTGTCTCAGATGATATTGTTGGCACAACCATGGTTGTAAATCTAAATTTGCAAAACAAATTCATAAAGAAGATGGTGATTCACACTTCTGCCAAGGCTAGCAATGAAATGAAATAATTCAGATTGTAAGCAAGGTGTTCCAGTGTTATGTAGTAGAAGATTTCTTTCTCATTGTAAAGGTAGGTAAATACTAGAGCAAGGACTTGTGGAGACATGCAGGGTCTGGGGGTTTTATAATCTTCAGAAATGCAGCCTTTTGTACATTCAGACTGCATTCTTACAGAAGTGTTTTTGGTTAGGGTCATCCAGCAATGTTGTCCTGGGATTTTTTAGACATTGTCCAGATTTGAGGAAAGATCAGAGTGACAGAGCCAATATTCTCTAAATCAGGGCCTTAAGCCAAGAGTTCAGCTCCTGACTTGTAAGCACCTTTATCTGTTCAGCATGAACACCATATCCACAAGACTCCTCTTGCCTTAAACTCTGGACTTGGTTTGTTTAGGAAAATACCTTGCTAAAAAAAATGAGAGGTAATTGTAATAACAAAACCCAGTGAATGAACTTGAGCAAAATGCTTTCTGTTTACCAGCAAATATCTAAACATTTCCTCATTTCACAAATCAGTACCCTCCAAAAGAAATAAGTTTTCTGGGTGATGACATGAGCTTTCCAACAGGTTTTGAAATGTTAAAATTTTCTCATGGTCGTCTGTTTTTCTTCTGATACATTTGTAGAAGTTCTTTAGTTACTGTGTGTTAGATGTGAGCTGGAAATGTGCTGTACACCAACCCAGGTCTTTGTTAAAAGAAACAAAAGTCCCAGGAATGGCACTGGAGCCTGTTCACAGAGCACCTTGTGACCACAAGAGGATGCTAAAGGTCCTCTTAATATCTTTATTGAGCATGATGCAAAAACGGGGAGGAAAAGAGTTAATGGAAAAAGTTATTGGTAGACACAAAAAATAGAACTTTTCCTGTTACTTTTATCCTTATTTTCAACAACGATTAATTATGTTTATAGAAATATTGTGTGTGAACAGAGTTCAGTTGTTGCTGCTCTGACAATACATTCTGAAGCACTTTAGCAGTAATTTAATAACATATTTTAGCCTTCACTAGAAAAGAATCTTACTCTGCATCTGTGCTACCTCATCTTCCATTTTACATTTCTTTGCTGTCTGCTCTTTCAGGTGGCACGTTCTTTATGTAACAGACAACTGAGTTAAACTTTTTTTTTGGTCAATTTTGTTTGCTTAGAACTGATGTTATCTGCAGGAAATATGATCCTATAGATAGGGAGATAGCTTGGCAGTAGAAGGATGTGGATTTTGTTTGCAGTTCTGCCATCTCCTCTGCTTACTTTCAGCTTTGTACCTCTGCTTTTGTACCTACATCATGTTATTTTATCTTTTCAGTCCTGTAGTGAACAGCTCAAATTCTTTCAGGTTATAGCATGTAAGAGCTTTAGAGCTCCTCACATTTATTATAAAAAAAAAATAACCCCACTGGTACACAATTGCTGTATTTACTTGCAGTTTGTATTTTGTCTTGTATACACCTTATTTTGCAAGTTTAAAGTATATGAGCTCCAATATTTTCTTTGAACAGTTCTTATTTAGGTTTCTAAATAACAGGTCAGGATTCCTGGAAAAGCTCCTTTTGTTGTTCTTGGTTTCATAACTGGGACAGACTAATGTGCAGTGGTTTCTAAGTTTTCAGCTTGGGTTTTGAAAGCAGGAAAGAGTAGGAATTACGTTATGTAAGGCTGTTATCTCGTAGATTTTGGAAGTGTTAAATAAAACTGTGTGTTCTGAAGAGCAGAGCACATCAGTCTGTGTGTTTGCACTGAGATGATTTTGTTGTAAGATAGTGGATGGTGAAACTTCTGAACTGAGACTGCTGCATTGGCTTCACCCCTCTTCAAAGCAGAAAAATGTGGGAAATGCTTCATGAAACTGGTGACAAGTGATTCCAGCTGATTGCATTTGATATCTGTATATGTATCTATGTAGCAGTATAAATAAAATATCTGGATTTAGGGAAACAAACACCCAGAGCAATAGGTCTTGCTTTGGAATGCCAGTGATCAGTTGTGTATCAGCATCTCCTGCTCTGAATTCCTGGATCTTCGGTGGAAGAAAAACGTCTGGTTTGGAGTGTGAGCAGTGGGTAAATGGAGTGGAAATCATCTGCTGGAGGTTCTGGGAATCTTCTTCATTGGTTTGAATTACTGTGTAGTGCTGCAGCAGATATTTGTTTGATGGCCACAAGAGTTTTTTGTTGATGCTCAATTTACTGTTTCTCATTCTGCAGAAATACTGGAAAATGTAAGACTAATACATAAACCAGTGTCTTTGCAACCTCGAGGGCTGATCAACAAAGGAAACTGGTGCTACATCAATGCTGTATCCTTCCCTGGGAAAAATTAATGCTCTTAAGTTGATATTTTTATATTATATCTGTCAGAGTTTATTTGGATTGTTCTGGTAAGTATTTTATAAAAGTGCTTTGTTTGCCCAGATCCTGCTCCTGTGGTTAAAATGTTGAAGTGTAGCAGCCAGAAATCCAGGGGGATTTTGGATCATTGAACTTGGTGTGCCGGGTTCTCCTGCAGTCTTGTTTGCAGTTTACCTGTGTCAAAATATTGCAGAAGTGTAACTTCTCCTGACTGAAACCCCTGTGATTTATAGCAGTGTTTCCCCTTGATTCTGTGCATCCATTTAAATGGTTATTTCTCTTTTGCACTTGAAGTAACTGTTCTTACACTTGGGCTTTGTTCTGCAGTTTTAAGTGGATCATTTGGGTTTGTGCTGAGCAGATTGTCACTGTTGTCTCATCTGTGTAAAGCAGCATTTAATTTAAATTAATCCTGCTACAATCTTACATATGGAAGATGAGCTTGTTCTTAATGAATTGGAGTTGTATTCCCTTGCAAAAATAACTTACCCTGAGGAACAGAAAGCACCTTCCCTCCATGGTGTATTATGATATTAATAAAAATATTAATAATTAAGAAAAATTGTCTCCCATGTCAGCAAGGTGACACTTGGGATACTTTTAGTGCTGGTACTGCTCGTGAAAACTGTTAACATCAGTTTCAGGACTGATCATGGCACATCCTAATAAACTATTTCTGGGCTAACAACTGTGCCTTAAATAAAACTTTTATCTTCCATAACCAGTTCTGTACATTTGGTTATATGCACTATATATCTTAGCTCCCCTTTTTTCACTCTTGAAGTTATACATTGGTTTTTGCACATTGTAGGGGATCAGATTAATCTCTCTTCAGCCAATGAGAGTGATGCCTTTTTTTGTCATTTCCCTTTCCCTCCAGTTTTTTAGTGCATTTCTTCTGTTCACTGCTCTCACCAAGTTGTGATGTTTTTAGAGTATTATTCTTCCAGCATACTCTGGAGTTTTCCATGTTGCTCCTGACCCTTTGCAGTGCAGAATGTCTCACATCTCAGCAGGTTTTGCTTTGGTTGCAGGGGTGACTCAGCACCTTTAAGTTTGAGCTGGTTTCTTCCATTCTTCTCAGAAAATGTGTTCCAGGTTATCTCCTACCAATTTTCAAATGGTTAATTCTCTAAAATCCTTCCTATGAAAGTTCTTTTCCTCTCCTGCTTCTGGATGAAATGTTTCCTTACCCATGAATTGAAGTTTTTGCCATGATTAAAATGTCAGTGAAATCACTGCATGTTAAAAGATGCTGGGTTTTTTTAAATTCAACTTCTGTATATTGGTTAATGTTGTGATAAAGCTTCATCCTCTTTTCCAGTTAAATTCTTGGATTGATCTACCTAATAAAAATGCAGCTCTGTTTTCCCTATTGTTTTGCATATAATTGAATATTTGGTTAACACACAGATGCCATTTCCTGCATATTTCCTTAATGCCACTGCATAGACCCTGCAAGCCTTGGTTGCTTGCCCTCCAATGTATCATTTAATGAAGTCCATTCCAATGTATTCCAAATCGCAGAGGCCGTGCACCTCCACACCAATGCTAGACAGTTTGTAAGTAGCTTGGGAAAAAAGGAATCAAACTCTGGGATCTGGCTGAACTCCTTCAGAAATACCTAACAATGGCTGTTGATAGAAGCTGATCTGTGCCCAGAAGTTTTTCATGTGTTTTTGGGTGACACTCTTATAATGAACTTGGTGTTTTACAAGTGCTTGGATTGTTAAGGAAGATAATTCCTGTTGCCTTGGGAATATTAGTTTTGTGTATTGTTTAATGTGCAAAACATGAACTGTGGGAGGTGCAAGGATCAGCCCAACACCTGGGTTTACTGCAGTGATCAGGTGGATTTTTATGTCTGAACTTCACCCAGATTTCTGTGATATTCTTTGATTTTGTTTTGTTTTGTTTTGGCAGTCAGAATGACAATGTTCTAATTTTATTATTTATTCTTCTAAGTGTTAAATTGCTGCTCATGTCCAGTTGCTTCCTTTCTGTTTCAGTGTTCGTTTAATGAATGAGTTCACTAATATGCCTGTACCTCCTAAAGCAAAGCAAGGTGAGTGGGAGCAGGGGCACAAAGCAGAAAATGATGGGGAGAAGTCTGTGGGGTAAAGATCTGCATGGGAGAAGGTGTTGCACCTTGGATTTCTCCTTCTGTTTGGTGGGCCAAGTGCAGAAATGCAATAAGAACAGTTTTTGTTGAAGGTTCACTTAATTGTGAAGATGCCTTCTAAGAAAATGCCCTTTCTAAGAAAATCAGTTGATACTCCCTATATTTTCCTCCACTTCCTTCCTTACATAGTTCCAACTGTTTGTTTATCAGATTGCTCAGTTCTGCTCCTTAAATCCTGAACACTCACTGATTTGGAACAAAATGGGGCCATAACAGGTCCCTTAAGCACTTGGAGATTGCCTGCAGGAATATTATCCTGGCTTCTGATTCCAGTGGGAAAACTTTAGACATATCTGGTTTCTCCTAATACATATTTATTTATACGTATTTAGGCTCAGTGCTGATTGTGGAGTGAGGAATAGCACATTTTTTGATGGAAATAAATCATCTTAAAGGTTTCAGTTGTTTAATCTTTATTTTAAGCCAAGTCTGTTGTATTGCAGACTTGTAGGAACAAGCACATTCCTGAAACTATTCTTTATGTAACATGATAAGGAAATATCAGGAGGAGCTGGTTGTTCCAGTGATTTCCAAACAGTTCAGACATTTCTGTGGTTTCTTTCTGTGAAACAAATCTTACTGGCTTATGCAACTTATTTTACTTGTAGGTCATTCTCTTTGTAGTTTTCAAGTACAGTTCTGAGGCCTTGTATTGCCATTAGTGGAACATTTTGTCAGGCTGTTCTTGGGGTTTTTATTCTGCAGTGAGCAAAATAATCTGTTAGAAATGCAGATACACAGAAGGTTTAAGGATGTGTTCTTCGAGTACAAAAGAAATGCAGAGATGCAAATATCACTAAAAGTGTTCTTTTATGATGGCTGTTGATAATATTATTAATCTTCTCAGAACTTTTCCTGACTATCTGTGAGTTTATGCAGGATGATATGTTGTAAAGCAATAAGAGTTGTGACTTATAACTTCTCAGCTCAAGAACCCAAAATTAGAATTAAACCATTAGTAAAAAAAGTGCTGGACTCCAAAACTAGTGATGTGTGAGGAGACTATTAAGGTATAATTTAAAAACCCATTTTATTTATTATTACTTACATGAATTCTCTTTCACCTTGCAGCTTTAGGTGATAAAATAGTGAGAGACATCCGACCAGGAGCTGCCTTTGAACCAACCTACATTTACAGGCTCTTGACGGTTATAAAGTCAAGTCTGTCAGAAAAGGTGAGACTTCAAATCCTTGACTTGTGCCACTGCATTGCAGGGCAGTCCCAGCCCTTAAAACTCTGCAAAAAACCTCAGGCTCTGCTCAAATGCCACTGAAATCAGCTCATTGAGAGCTCATGGTAATGAGGCTGGACTGCCTTGGGACCTGAATTACAGGAAAATCTTAATTACAGGTTTGGCAGTTTGATATGTCAGAATAATGGAAAAATTGCTGTTGCAATGGAACATCTCTTTTTATAATGGAGTTACCAATTGATTTACATTTAAGAAATGAGCAGTTGTTCATTTTTATGAGGAATTCAGCTAAAACTGATTGAAGGTCAGGTTTAATTTCAATATAAAGAAAAGATAATAATTCAAACCATTCTTTGATTTGGCCTTGGCTTGACAGCAGCTTTTAATAGTGGCTGTAAAAGAAATGGGGAGAAAAAAATTCCAACTCACACATTAAATGGAATTTGTATGGAGAAAAATGCAGAGTTCTTGTGGCCATTGTGGAGCTGATGCTGCTTAGCACACTTTGGGTTTAACTGGTTAAAAAAGAGTTTTGTATTATAATAAAATTTAAACTTTTTTTGACATAACTTTAGACTAAGTAATTGCTAAATTTATAGGAGAATGCTGGATTTGTTCAGTGTCGTGAAGCTTCTGTTAAAAGGAAACCATGAAAATATCATAGAATTAATTGAAAAAAATATTTTGTTCAGGGCAGGCAAGAAGATGCTGAAGAATACTTGGGATTTATCCTCAATGGACTACATGAAGAAATGCTGACCCTCAAGAAACTTCTCTCTCCACATAATGAAAGTTAGTGGATTTTTTAATAGCAAACAGTTCATTTCAAACACTGCTTTTGTGTGTGATTCCATAATACAGAGTAATCCTTGAAGTGGAGGTTGAGATAGGGACAGAATGCCATGTTTTAGAGGACTGGGACATAAGCAAATCATATTTTGGTAAAATCTGGATACAGAGAGTCCATTCTGCCCAGTTTATGAATGATCTGAAGAGTTACTGGGTTTCTGGAAAGGCATCATGGCTCTGTCAGTACTCTGAATTGTAAGTCACAGCCTTGTTCTCCTAAATAAAAAATCTCAATATTACACATTTTCCTGAGCCCAGCTGAGCATTATTTGGGGCTAACTCTAGGATCTGTCTTGTTTGTCATTTATAACACATGTAGTATCAGTGGTTTTTGACTCTCCATGAGAGTTCAAAAGTACATCAGTGTCTTTTTCACTGATCTATAAACCAACTGTTATGATCTTTTTTATTTTCTATCTGATACAAACCAACCTAGTAAATTATATGAAAATTCTTACTGACAAAGTTGGAGGAGAATTTGCTTTGAAAGAATTACTAGAATTTGTATGCTGAGTAAAATATCATTTTAGTTTATAGAGGCTTTAGTTGAACCACATTACAAATAAAATCCTGCAGCCCATAGCCAGGTAAGAATTCAGATCACTAGTTATTTCTCTTTAGTAGGGTAAATTTTTTAGGATATAAAGTCATACCATATTTTGTTCCTTAGCTGTGTGCAGTTTATAACTTAAATTTGGCTTAGGCTGAAAAAATATTTGCTAAGCCTTGGCTTCCCTGTAAAATACCTGTGCAGAAAAGGAGTTGTATTTAATAATGGCATAATTCTGTAGCCAGAATAACACTTGACTTTCTAATTTCCTACCCTGTAAATTTACTACTAAAAATATATCAAACTTTGCTATTTACATACAGTCATCAGTGAGCTGCCTTCTGTTAACACATGGATGTGTCATGCAGGGAGCAAAGCTGGAATATGCCTGTTCTTTTTTAAATTAAAAAATAATGTTTTTTAAATTAAAACAATTATGCAATTTTGGGGGTTTTGTATGGGATTTACTGAGAATTATTTAGGGATTTTTGGGGGGAATTTTTAGGGATTTATTGGGATTTTTTAGGGAATTTTTAAGGATTTATTGGGAGTTTTTTGGGAATTTTTAGGGGACTTAGTGGGATTTTTTTAGTGAATTTTTAGCAATTTTGGGAGATTTTTTAGTAATTACAAAAAACTTGTAGGGGATTTTTTTTAGGGATTCTTTAGGGGTTTGGGGACATTTTTTGAGGAATTTTTACAGATTTATTGGGATTTTTTGTGGAATTTTTAGGGGACTTTTTGGGATTTTTTTAGTGAATTTTTAGCAATTTTGGGGAGATTTTTTAGTGATTACAAAAAACTTGTAGGGGATTTTTTTTAGGGATTCTTTAGGGGT